>ML662449.1:7439720-7627589 GCA_007570785.1 Antilocapra americana | reverse complement strand
TGTGTGTGTGTGTGTGTGTGTGTGTGTGTGTGTGTGTGTGTGTGTGTATGTATAGGTGAATGGATAAAAAGAAGTGATATATACACGTATCATTTTTATCCATTCATCTGTTGATGGACACTTAGGTTGCTTCCATTAAGTTGGCAATTGTAAATAATGCTGTTATGAACACTAGGGTGCGTGTATTTTTTCAAATTAGCGTTTTTTATTTTCTTTGGATATACACTCAGAAGTGAAATTGCTGGATCATCTGATAATTGTTTTTAATTTTTTGAAGATTCTCCATACTGTTTTCCACAGTGGCTGTATCAATTTACATTCCTACAGATTCTCTTTTCTCCATATCCTCATCAACATTCACCATTTGTGCCCTTTTTGATGATAGCCATTCTGTTAAGTGTGAGCTGATTATCACACTGTGGTTTTCATTTGCATTTTCCTAGTGATTAGTGGTGTTGAACATCTTTTCATGCACTTGTTGGCCATTACATGTACTCTTTGGAGAAAGGTCTATTCAGGTCTTTGGTCAATTCTCTCATCAGGTTTTTTTTTTATGCTGAGTTGTATGAGCTGTTTATATATTTTTCATATTAGTCCTTCATTGGTCATATCATTTGCAAATATTTTTCCATTAAGCAGATTGTCTTTTTGTTTTGCTGATGGTTTCCTTTGTTGTGCAAAAGCTTTTAAGTATAATGAGGTCCCATTTGTTTATTTTTGCTTTTGTTTCCATTATTTTAGAAGAAGGATACAAAAATATATTACTGCAATGTAAGTCAAACAGTGTTCTGCCTAGGTTTGCTTCTAGAAATTTTATGATTTCTGGTCTCACATTTTCTCTGTAAGTTGACAGTGGCTACTTAGTGGTCTTTCTTTAATCCACTTTTAGTTTAGTTTTATATATGGTGTTAGAGAACATTGTAACTCCATTCTTTTGCATGTAACTGTCTTGTTTTCCCAGTACCACTTATTGAAGAGACTGATTTTTCTCTATTGTATATTCTTGCTTCCTTTGTCATAAATTAATTGAACATAAGTGCATGGGTTTATTTCTGGGCTTGCTATTCTGTTCCATTGATCTAGGTGTCTGTTCTTGTACCATTACCATACTGTTTTGATTACTATAGTTTTGTAGCATAGTTTGATGTCAGGGAGCATGATTCCTCCAGCTCTGTTGTTCTTTCTCAAGACTGTTTTGTCTACTGAAGGCCTTTTGTGCTTTTACACAAATCTTTTAATTACTTGCTCTAGTTCTGTAAAAAACAGCATTGGTATTTTGAAAGGCACTGCACTGAATCTGTAGATTGCCTTAGGCAGTTGTTCATTTTAGCAATATTAATTCTGCTAACCCAAGAACACAATGTATTTCTTGTGTAATCTTCAATTTTTTCATCACTGTGTTATAGTTTTCAGAGTACAGGTCTTTTTCCCCTACTTAGGTATATTTATTCCTAGGCATCTTATTCTTTTTGAAGCAATGGTAAATGGGATTATTTCCTAATTTCTTTTCCTGATAGCTCATAGTTAGTGTTTGGAAATGCAACAGATTTCTATGTATTGATTTTGTACTCTGCAACTTTGCTAAATTCACTGATGAGCTCTAGCAGTTTTCTAGTGATATCCTTAGGATATTCTATGTATAGTATTATGTCATCTGCAAACAGTGACAGTCTTCTTTCCAATTTATAGTCATTTCTTTTTCTGGTTTGATTGCTATGACTAGGGCTTTAATACTATGATGAATAAAAACGGTGATAGCAGGCACCTTTGTCTCTTCCTGATCTTAGAGGAAATGCCTTTAGTTTTGCACCACTGAGTACGATGTTATCTATGGGTTTCTCATATATGATCTTCATTATGTTGAGGTAGAGTCTGTCTATGCCCACTTTCCAGAGAGCATTTTCATAAATGGATGCTGAATTTCATCAAAAGCTTTTTTTGCATCTATTGAGATGATCATATGTTTTTTATTCTTCAATTTGTTAATGTGGTATATCATACTGATTGACTTGTAGATACTGAAAAATCCTTGTTTCCGTGGCATAAATCCCAACTGATCCCGGTATATGGTTCTTTTAATGTATTAATAAATTTGCTTTGCTAATATCTTGTTGAAGATTTTTTTGTCTATGTTCTTCAGTGATAATTGGCCTGCAGCTTTCTTTTAGTGAATCCAAGAAAAATTAAACTAAGACTAAACTGTCACACTACTAAATTTTCAGGGAGTCCCTTTTTTTTTTTTAAGAAACTGAAGTATAAAGAGATGCTTATTTTCCTATATAAGATGCAATGACTGGGGGAAATCAAGTGAAGAGCACCTTGACTTCTCTATTATCTTTGCAACTTCCTATAAATCTATAGGTATTTCAAAACAAAAATTTTAGGAAATGACTTGCCAAAAAAAAAACTACTGATATTAAAAAAAAATGAATTAATCTCAAAGCCTCACATTAAATGTAAGAAGCCAGATACAAAAAAGACATATATTATTACAATTCCATTTCTAGAAAATGAAATATGAAATAATATAGCAAGAGAAAGTAATACTTGCCTAAGGCTGAAGCTGAGGGGTAGAAGTGGAAATTGACTAGAAAGGGGCACAAAGGAACTTTTTCAAGTAATTAAGTCTTCTAAAATTGGGCTATGGTGATAAACAGCCAAATATACTGAAAATATAACTTAAAATTTTTGAATACTATGGTATGAAAGTTATACCTCAATAAAGCTGTAGAAAAAAAGTTGACAGCAGAATCTAAGTGATGGGTATAGAGGTGTTAAATGTAAAATTCTTTTAATTCTGCTATAAGTTTGAAAATTATAATAAAACACTGAGGAAAATTATCTTTTCATGAATGATACAATTAGAAATCAAAAAAAAATCTATTTCTCCTGGCAGTTCATAGTTAACAAAGATTCAATAAAAAGATAAGTCAACAGCCCCTGTTCACTGGTATGATCTCACACCCCACGAATGCCATGCTGAAGCCCTTGCTTCAAATGTGTTTGAATGAAAGGTCTGGGATTCTAACCCCTGATCAAAAGCTCTGTCTGGACACTTTCCAAGAATCCACAAACTGCTGCTGAAGGTGGCTGTTTATTCATTCAGGCACAGGATGGAAATCCCAAGAACAAATATCTTACATGTTTTAATTACCACATGGAGAAAATTCAGGCTTCAGTTTTTTGTAAACTAAAGTGTTAGCAATATTGAAGTAATCAAAAAACAAAAACCTCACTTGGAGTTTTTACTTAAAAATTTTAACTTTTCCACAAAAAAACTCTCCATGGAGTTCTTTAAATTGGAAAAAAAGAATCCAAATGTTATTTGTATATGTTAACATCATACCACACACATCTTTAACATAAATCCAACAGTACCTAAGCATCTTATTCAACAATCAGCAATAAATGTTAGATTTAAGCAGAACAACAGACAAGAAACTGAAATTTTGAAATCACAAAGAATAATACATTTGTGGAGAACATTTTCTGAAATTTATACAACTTCGTAAGAGTCCTATTTTTATTACTTGTACTAAAATAATGCATATCCTAATTTCAAAGAGCAAAGTAGTCTCATTAGGCCCTAACAAAAATAAAAGTGCTTTTAAATCTCCACAAATGTATGGTATATTTAAAGAAAAAACAGTGTCATATAATACTCTTTTTTTTAATACCATCAAATTTTATACCAAAAGTGTCTTTCCCTTTACAAACCTTCAAAGGTAGTGTGCATATTTTGGCACATTTATTAAGGTAATACAAACATATAAATAAAGATGTCAAAAATTATTAGAATTAAACTGGATGGTTCTGTTACTGTTCTAATTCCCTACTACACTCAAAGAAGAAGCTGTTATATTTACCATACATCCTACCCACCCCAGGGCAGGAGGAATATAAATGTTGAATGGGGAGAGCCAGCAGAGACTCAGGCAAAATGAACTTATCTTTGTCCCTTTTAAGCTCTTAAGATGAGCGTGAGAAAGGGAGATGACAAGTGTTTTTACCTATTATTGATCCTTAAGTCTTAGGATAATTACAATGACTAGTTAACTACATGAACTGTACAAGTGCTAAGAAATGAAATAGAAGATACAGATTAGCCTATTTCACCAGCACTATGATTAAATTATCACATGAGAATTAAGTCAAGAACTTACTTTTGTGCTGGCCACACCAATCTCAGGCCCAGCATTGATATGAACTCCACAGTCTGTCTCTCTCGATATGGAACTGCCGACTGTGTTTGTGATCCCCACAGTTAAAGCTCCTCTCTCCTTACAATACCGAAGTCCCATCAGAGTATCTGCTGTCTCTCCTGGGTACAAAAGAAGACAGTAGTAACAGACAGAACAGTGAACATTTGCTCTTCCACAGATGCAAAAACAGAAAACTGATGACTCTTTCAACAATGTCATTTGCTTTATTATTTTTTAATTGAAGTATAGTTAATTTACAATGTTTCAGGCATAAACCAAAGTGACTCAGTTATATATATGTTTTCCAGATTCTTATCCATTATGGGTTACTGTAAGATACTGAATATAGCTCCCTGTGCTTGTTTATCTATTTTATATACAGTAGTATACATGTGTTAATCCCAAATTCCCAATTTATCCCTCCTCTGCCTTCTCCCTCATTTGTTTTTAAATAAAATTTAAAACATGTACTTAAAAGGATAAAATTGTAAAGCTTTTAATAACAGGATCCTACTTCTTAGGATCGCCTTTTCTTCTTTGTCTTTAAAACTTCAGTTCTTTTGAGTGTAAAATGTGTTGCCTTTATCAACTTATTAAGAATTCCATAACAGCAAAAGAAATCTATATTTGTCAAGTTACCAGCAAATACTAGTTTATCTTTAAATATCAGTTTTGCCAATATATGCTGTAGTAGTTAGAAAGAATGACTTTCCTTTTAAGTCTTTAGAATTAGCATACCTGACTGACTAATGAAAAAGCAAACATCATCTCGAAAAACTGGGGTGTTTCTATCTAAGAAGTCACTGGCGAGCTCCACCATAACAGGCAACTCAGTCAGCTCTTCCAGAACCTGACGTGTCTGCAGAGAAAAAAGATGCCTTGGTCAGACAACTGTACTTCAAATACTCTTTTCCACTGGAATACTTTAGATTCAATGTACAGTTTTCACTTTTTCTGATTATAAAAATGATATGTATGCAATGTTAGAAAATACAAACAACACAGATTAAACCATTAAAAAAAAAATAACCAAAATGCCACCACCCAGGAGATAAGCACTGTTAACATTTCAGCACGAGTCTCTTTAGACAATAATAAATGCATGTATTCTTATAAGCAAATACACCCACACATATAAAATGTTTTGAATAGTGGAAAAAGCACTGTTCTGAGTTAGCTTGCATATTAACTCTACCTTCCTAATTCCTAAGTTTTAAATGACAATTCATATAATACCAAATCAGTAAGAGATTTCAAATGAGACAACAGATGCAGAAACACCAAATGAAAAATTAAACACTTCAAAATACTATGTATTCATTAAGAATGCTTTTTCTCAAAAAAAGTCAATATACTTTAGAAATCTTATTTAAGAAAGCTCACTGTTTTCAAACTCTGAAGTATGGAGGGTAGAGTTAGGGGGTAGATAACTAGATAGGATTAATTCAATGACACTTTTGTATCCTAAATCACACTGGAATTATTTTTTTGGGGGGTGGAGGCGGCTTGCAGTGGCATAGCATGTGGGATCTTCATGCTCTGACCAGGGATCAAACTTGTGCCCCCTGCAGTGGAAGCCTAGAATTATAACCACTGAACTACCAGGGAAGTCCCACCACACGAGATTTTTAATGTTTTTTAATACTGTAGTCTCCAAAAAACCAAACAAATCAAAATAAGACCCTTTTCAAATCAGAGAATTCTAACACAGCATATATATAATTTATGCCCCCACAATACAGGCTTAGCTTAGATGAAACATTTAATCAATTTCTATTTCTGAATAGAGGGTTCATTCAATAACAGATCTAAGCCACCACTAAATTAACCAATCCCTTAATTTACACTGATGTTTTTAGTTCATTCTTTTTATTTCTAATGCTCAAAACAAATACTTTCTTACAACTCTTCCCTTCAAAACTGCACAGATTTTCCTTTTTAGGACCACATAATTTGGAGGAAGTAGGGAAGGAGGGAGAAGAGGGTGCTTTAGAGAAGAACAAAGCCTACTGAGATGCAAAGGTTGGGTTTTACTCACTCATCAAATGAATGGGTCTCACAAGTGTAGGTAAGTAATATTTATGCCCCAGCAAATAAAAAAATTACTGTCATGAACTTTGGAAATCAATCCGAAAGTAGAAACTGAGTGTGTAAGGGCTTTCTGTACTTACAGAAATTGAAATCAACAGCACATAACCTGTCTCTTTAAAGGGTAACTACATGTGGATCTGATTTATTGGACTAAAAGATTGTTAAAGTCCTATACTTCCATACTGATACAGAATTTCAGCTTCCAAAATCAACAGTCAAGTCTATCAAAAAAGAAGACATCCTTTCTCTGCAGAAATGTGCTTACCAGGTAGAATCCTATTAAGGTTCACTTGCCCTATCCCCCTGTTTGAGGTAAGTGAACAATGACACACAAAACCCAGGAACTGCTCTAACAGAAGCAGGCATGTGGTGTGAACCACAAGGCCAGGAGGGCACTAGAACTTGCCACTCTTTGCCTTTTGTTAAGTCAGTTGCAGGTGGTCCACTTGTATATCTAAGGACCTTCCTAAAGCAGATGATCCATTGATAAGTAATTCCAAGTAGCTATTAAAATTCCTTTCCTCAATCTTTTTGATTTTTGTTATCAAAACATGAAAACATGATGTTTTAACAATAACAACAACAACAAACCAGTTTTACATGCTATGTTACTGGAGGTACTATTTGTCTGCAGATATTCTCTTATAACCAAAATAACACAACTAAAATTTTAAGAAGCCACTTACTGCTACACCAGCATGGTAACTTGTTCCACAAGCAATAAGAATCAAACGCCGACACCTCTGGATCTCCTTAATGTGATCCTTCAAACCACCCAAATTCACTGAAATGAAAGTTTGTGGATATAATTATTTAGGAAAGAACCATATGAAACAGGTAATCACTTTTCAGGAGTGTCCACTGCCTCTCTGGGAAAACAACACTGCTGTTTTAAAGCATTCATATTCCTCTTAGGAAACACAGTTCTCTCTAGTTTTGAAAGTAAATTAAATAAGTCAGAACATAACTGGTCACCCCATACTTGTAATTAACCTTCCTCACTCCACAAACATGCCTACCTAACTACAGTTACCACAACCTACCCTGATTGGTCATTTTTACATTCCTCTCTTCAGATTAAAAGTTCTCTTAAAGGCAAAACGGCAGGAACACAGATAATAGTTCACTAGATGTTGGTGCTTAAGAGATGTGGAAAGGGCTGACTAAAAGGGCCATGGGGAAATTTTTAAGAAGGATCTGTGCTAACTTGACTGTTGTACAGGTTGTTTAGGATTATGACCATGTTGTAAGAGGTTGTGAAAACTCACTGAATTATACATTAAGAACAGTCAAGTTTTATTATACCTAATTATCTCTCAGTAAGTCTGCCTGGAAAAAAAAATTGTCTTAGTTATGTTCATTTCTACTACATACCCAGAATAGTGCTCTAAACACAATATATACCATGCTCCTCTCAGTCTTTCCCATCTCAGTAAATGCCAACCACTCACCTAACGTCGGGGCCATCCTTGGTTGCTCCACAAGCACTGCACAGGCGGGTCCCGAGAGCCCTACCTTCAAACTGCCTCTCTAATGTCATCGCCCGAGTCCAACATCTCTACCCTGGACCACATTCCCCAACCTCTCTCCGCCTCCTAAAGCCTTTCTCCACACACAGCCAGAATGATCTTTTATAGAGATTCTTTAGAAACTAATCTGATTTCAAAACCCTCCAATGAGTCTGTCTCTATAGCCATGTATGTGTCCTTCTAAGAGTGTCTTGTCTATGGATTCTTCTACACATGGCTAGTTTTCTACCTGTGAGAAAGTTTCATCCAGCATTTATTCAATCATTCAACTAATATTCTAAGCACCTACCAAGTGAACACACTGTCCAAGGCACTGTGTGACTACCAGACAGTTCAGCATCTGACTGTGAGAGTGATGAGCACGCCCATGAGCAGACTCCTCCATCTGACCTGCCATCAGTCTGTCTACTCTGTCCCTGCTCTTTGTCCCCTCCACTCTTTTTTCTACCTTAACTAGTTATAAAATGGAAGCAAGATACAGGTTTTTGAATATTTTTGAATAACTTTACAGTCTTCCTTTTAAATTTCAATACTGAGAGGGCATACTGTATTTCTCTATTTTAAGAAATGAGTAAAGCAGAATATAAAACAATAATGAAAAGCCTCAATGGCTTCCCAAATAACTTTGGAATAAAGTCCAAATTCCTTATTATGGCTTTCAGGAGGCAGACACCCTGTTTCTTGCTTCACACTGACCTAATCTCCTGGGGCATTTGCCCTCTAACTGAGGCCACACCAGGCAGACTGGCCTTGCTGTTCCTTTACGTATAGCTCTGTCTCTGGTATTTTCCACAGACCTCAGCATGTACCGAAAAGATCTCAGTTGGGGGAGAGTAAACAACTTTAAGAGTCTAGGTAGGGGGTCATGCAAAAGCAAATCAGTCTGGAGATGACTAACTGTAAAGCGGACAGACTATTGGAGAGACCTATATGTCAGATGACCAAGAAGGACAGTAAGGTTGGACCATGAGGTTAGCTGGTAATAAAGTGTTTGCTTAAAATTATCTGTGTGTTAGTCGCTCAGTCATGTCCAACTCCATGCAATCCCATGGACTATAGCCCGCCAGGCTCCTCTGACTATGAGGTTTTCCAGGCAAGAACACTGGAGTGGGCTGCCATTCCCTGCTGGCTGAGGGGTGTCTGGGAGAATTCTGAAAGGAGTCACCCATGGTCTGAATGGATGCTCGCCCATGGTCTGAATGAATGCCAGGACTCCTACTCCTGGTAAGGGAGACCATGACTGTGGCAGGAGCGCCTGGAGGATGGGCAGGAGGAGTGGGAACACCACTGAATGCTGGAGGCCCGACTGACTCCATAATGACTGGCCGTGTGACCTCTGGCAAGACTTCAAACTGACAGAGCCTCAACTTCCTTATCTTAACAACAAAAAAGGATAACAGTCATCCTGTTTATATTATAGAACTTTTATGAGGAACACATACCATAGATAAAAGTGCTTTTTAAAATCATGACTTCTCAAAGTTTATCTTGTTCTCTTCCCTTATAAAACAAGGCTTTTCCCTAATCTTACTTCCCTTCCATGCTATAACAGTATTTACTTTCTACTACTCTCCCAGTTCTTTCAGTTCAATCACCTTCCACAACTCCCTCGCCCCACACAAGCAGATACAGGTTCTGGCTTGCAACGCTCCTGTTTCTCTCCTAGCCCCCGCTTGCCTCCCCTTCCCCATCGCTCTACCCCAGATGGGACAACAA
Organism: Antilocapra americana; assembly: GCA_007570785.1. Lineage (NCBI taxonomy): Eukaryota > Metazoa > Chordata > Mammalia > Artiodactyla > Antilocapridae > Antilocapra > Antilocapra americana. Next base: position 7,618,051 of record ML662449.1, on the reverse strand, counting down.
TGCAACTGGTGACTGCATCTCAGCCTCTCATTCCTCCACTGCACACTGGAGACTAGTAGTCAGGTCACTTCAATGAAGCTGGATCACTCCTGGTTCCCAAGCCTCTCCTAAGTCTCCTAACAGCTCTGTAATTTCTACAAAGGGAGGCACCCTTCATACACAACAGAAGGCATTCATGGCCCTCCTTGACAGATCCTCTCACCTTCCTGCCTAGACTTACTGCTCTCTACCCCTCTTCATGTACGAGACATGGCAGACAAACTGGACTACACATTATCTCACAAATAAACGTCTAGTAGTTTTCCACTATCTCCCCTTAGCTAATGCATTCTACCCAGCTGCAAAGCTCCCAACTCCCTGTCAGATATTACAACCTTCCAAATCCTTTACAACTATATCTGCCTACATTATGGAATCTGGCCTGCCCCTGTCCACACAGATTTATTCTCTCTCAATTCAACATTAAATTTTAAACATTTCAACACTAAACTGTGAGTCTAATGTCATTTATCGCATTTTACCTTTCTTTAAATAGTTAATTATGTAAAGTTATGCAAATCCCCCCCCTTCTAAGAACCTAGAGGAGGACACCACAGCAGAGAACTTTCCTACAGCTCCTGATGCATTCAGCATGGTGCTCCTCCCGCAGATGTCACTTATAACTCGGCCATCGACAAATCTCTCTAGCTGAGAAAGAGTATGATGCTTCTCAGACAATAAAGTATACAAAAACCATACTTATTCAGAGAAATCATTCTCTATCAATTAGCAGGACATCGCAAAAAGGAGAAGGCACTTATTATTTAACACACAAATTCAGGAAAAGATTTCTGTGTACTAGACATAATCTCTCAAAAACTGATTCCTAACACTGAGAAATTTAGCCCAAAGCTTGTTTATGAAACTGGTCACGAGGAATGTTCTGAAAATCTGATTTTCTATGACCACAGAAAGTCAATCTCAAACTAATTTTACCAAATGCAGAAAATCCTGTGACACAAGGTCTAGAGAAAATTTTCAGAAATAAGACCAGAGCTGCACTGTCATCCCACCTTAAACACACAGGAAGGGCAAAGTACCACAAAAGGCATTAGGCAAACACTTGAAAACCTCTGGGAAATTCACATCTCACTCATTTATAAACTGAGAGAAAAAACCTAGGCTGAACAGATACAAGTAAGCTTCCCAATAAGGGGACCACATCTCATTCTGAGAATCCAGTGTTCAGAACAGCCCCTGGTAATAGCAAGTGCTCAATAAAAGATCTCTGAACTGAAAACAGGTTAAATGTTTCTAATGGTACACTTAAGGACTTTTCCCTGCCCCAGGAAGATCACCCTAACATTCCCATGAAGGTGTTAGTCACTCAGTCGTGTCCAACTCTTTGCAACCCTCCATGGACTGTAGCCATGGAATTCTCCAGACAAGAAAACTGAAGTGGGTAGCCATTCCTTTCATCAAGGGATCTTCCTGACCCAGGGATCAAACCGAGGTTTCCTGTATTGCAGGCAGATTCTTTACTGTCTGAGCCACCAGGGAAGCCCAAATACTCCCATAACTGACAACAATTTTCAAATGTGACTCTCTAGTCACCTTATATATTTTTCATAACCATTTTAGGTATGCTCCCACTTACCATAAAATTCACCTTTTCAGAGTGTATGATTAGTGGTGTTTAGCCTTTCAGAGTTGTACAGCCATCACCTCTATCTAATTTTATATTTCCATCACCTCCAAAAAAATCTATATCCATTAGTAGTCACTCACCATTCCCCACCCCCATCCCTTCAGCTGCTGGCAACCATTACTTATTAGCCCTTTATTTTTACTGTGGTAAAATACGTAACATAAAATTTACCATTTTAATGACCTGTAAGTGTATAATTTAGCGGCATTAAGCACATTCACATTGTTGTACAATCATCACCACCAGCCATCTCAGAACTTTTTCATCATCCCAAACTGAAGTTCTGCATCCATTCAACACTACATCCCATTCTCTCTGCTCCTCAGCCCCTGCTAAACACCAGTCTACCTTCTGTCTCTACAAATCTAACTTAGATATACATCCACTAAACACTAAATCCCCATTTCCTCCTCTCCTCAGCCCCTAAGGATAACTTAGATATACCTCATATCAGTGGAATCACACACTGAAGGACTTTTAAAAGAGGACTGGGCTCCTTTGATAGCTGAGAGCCATAGTTATTCTCTAAGGCTATAAAGGAAAATGAACTCTCATAAGGCTGTCAATGTCAACCCCCATGAGACTTTGAAATAATAACATAGTTCAGATATAATTACCAGTATAGTCATCAAAGTTGACTCTTCCTCTCATTGTGTTCACAACTGACTCTGGCTGTTCAAAAATTTCCTTCTGCATAAAGGAACTGAAGTTGCCTAAAGTAATATAAATTGTATCATTAAAACAAAAATCCACAAGCCAAAGGATAGGAAATTTGTATTCAACTAAACGTCTACCTCCTTCAGTATAACCTTAGTGAATGAAACTAAACAAAAGGTCATGCAGTAGAGAACAATATTCATTTATGACACTTTACCCTATGAGAAGAAAAATAAGCAAGAAAGGAGGAAAAACGATTTTATTAACTTTATACCTAAAATATGCAATTACAGCAAAACGGGAGTGAGAGAAGCTTAAGGTTTAGCGTCAGATCTAGATTCAAATAATGGTTCTATCGTTATTATCTAAGAGGCTCTGGGAAACTCCTTAACCAGTTAAATCTATTCTAGCAGCTACTTCATAGTGTGGTAGTGTGGGTTAATATAGTAAAGACTTGACATATACAGTCATTATGCAATAAACTTTAGCTTGTTTTTCACTACAACCCCATCAGAAAGGACTATAAAAACCACTATCACCATAATCACAATAGTTAATAGTAACAAACATTATGTAGCACTCACTAAGCATGTCAGGCACTGTTGTCAGGGCTAATCCCCAAAACAACCTTAATGAGGTAAGTCCTATGATCTCCACTTCATATATGAGAAAACTGGAGCACAAAGAGAAGAGAGGAGTAAAGAAGAGGACACACTATGCTTATACAGTATCTTAAAAATATCAGTTCAGTTCAGTTGCTCAGTCATGTCCAATCTTTTGACTCCATGGACTGCAGCACACCAGGCTTCCCTGTACTATTTAAATGATTGATTTCTTTTTTAATGTGAGAAACAGCAAAGCATGAATTAGTTGGTAGCAGAATATGGTCAAACCAGCAGATATTTTCTCCAAAGAATCATTCCCCTTTCTGGTGTGAACCCTTCACTAGTCTGTGTTATTCCTAAGCCAGGAGAGAAAAGAGGATGTATCCTTTCCATCGAGGACACTGAGCTATAACAGGACAAAAACGTTCACCCTTCATGATCTGCTGGAGTTCCATCTGGAGGGTCTGCACAGCTCGTCCAGGGTGATCTCCCGCAGTCCGTTTAATTCGATGGATAGAAAGACGGCCATCTACTACTGCGGCGACATCGTCATCCTCAAGAAAGATGACACGATTGGTGTGTTCAATGACAGCACTATAAAATGTTCCAGGAGAGAGTACAATCAATAATCTAGGATGATTATTATAAATATAACTATCATTAGAACAAAAGGACTAAGTTTAAATACAAAGTAGCGTCTGGCAGTATCTCTGATACATTTCTGGCTATCAATGCTATTTCTTACAGAGAAATGAAGGAGGGAGTGGTTAATGTAGACAATGAAAAACAAAACCTTGGTGTAACAACCAAAGCCAAATTTGATGAGATCAGATCAGAAGGCATGGTTATTTCCTTCTCATTCTACCCATCACCAAGTCCTCCAATTTAAACTCCTAAATATTTCCCAGAATTTCTCTCTGTGTCGACCACCACAAACCAGTTCAAGCTACCACCAGCCTTCAAAGGACTATTGCAGCAACCTCCTAACTTCCACCCCTGTTCCCTCTGACCTCCCTCCATCTCCATTTCTGCCAAAACGTGTATCAAAGGTCAATTTTAATCAAGATTTCTCCCTCACCCAACAAACCAGCTGACACCATCACTTTAGTTCTCAGGAAAATAGCAAAATGCCTTTACCATGACCCCTACCTACCTCTTTCTCTGGCCTCATCTCCCACCAAACTTCCTCTCTTTACTCCAGCCACACACATACCCATTCTAGCTCTCACAGGCTGATCCATCTGCAGAGAATAAATGTTCTTTCCTTCCACATCTTCACCAAGTTAACTCCTAGCATCTCCTTAAGTCTCAGTTCAAACATCATTCTCTTAAAGAAATGTACCAGTAGGAAAGTTAAATTACTCTATCACAAGCATTCTGTAGCTCTTGTCACAACTGGAATTCTATACTTGGTGACTATTGACTAAAATCTGTCTCCCCCCCCATTAAGGAAGAGATCCTTCAGGACAAGTAATATTTTTATTTTCACTCACCATTGTCTCCTGAACCCAGTACATGACTTTGCTGGAATGTTCAATATGAATGTATGTGTGGAAGAAAAAATGCTGAAATGCTTTCATAACTTCCAGCTTACTTAAGCCAAAACTGTCAACTCTGTAACAAGCCTACCTAATGAAAGCAATGACACATCTCAGCACTGACTACATACCCTACAAATCTGTAAAATTCAGAAAATAGTGAAGTTTGCTTTCCCACTGAGGTAATACACCCCTTGCAGTCCTAAACTGCATGAATATTCATTTTTAGATCCCCCTACTTTCAGGCACAATGAATGACTCAAACACCTGCTGGCAATTTGAGAGATTCCATTTTACCCTTATTACTATTCAAATTTCATTTATAAATGCCTCCAAGCATCCTACTGCATTTTCTCTCAAACTGTCTCAGTCTAGTACTATTTCCTATATAAGTGATTTTGCTGCCATTTATTTCTCAATTAAACAGATGTGTCCACACTGGATTAAAACTACAATCTAGGTAAACAATTACACTATTATTAGTATGATGCTAAGCCATTCTACTCTCCAATCTTAAAATCTCTCCTCTCAGGGAAGTTTGGGATAAGATGGGATATGTGACTGAGTTCCTTCACTATTCACCTGAAACTATCACAAAATTGCTAATCAGCTATACCACAATAAAAAATAAAAAGTTTAAAAAAAAACAGGTAAAAGTAAATAACTAAAATCTCTCCTCCCTATAAAACCTGGGTTATGGGAGGGAGGGGGGTTCTGGAGGGAGAGCATATGTAAACCCATGGCGGTTTCATGTCACTGCATGGCAAAACCAACAAAATAAAGTAAAGAAAATTAAAAAAAAAAAACCTGGGTTATGGCTCTAAAAGAAGAGACAAAAAAGAAGTACATGAGCTCAAAGTAAATACATCAGAACATGTCTCAAGGACCATTATCTCTTTTTTGTAGATGGACCTACATACTCTGAATTGAGAGAAAAGACATTCTAGGACCCCGGAATGGTCACCTTCACAACCTTGATTAACAAAGTTCTCCTATACAGCATGACTAGATTTATACAAATGACTTTTTGGTTTCCTGCAGCATAAGAAGCTTTACTAAAAAATTCTCTCTGTATCAACCAACGACACTCACCTTGCATCAGAAGCAAAGTAATACTCCACTGCTTTCTCTTCAACAGGGAAAAGGCAAGTTGTGCTGTCCACACGGGAGAGATTGCAGCTTCCTTTCTTATCTTTGCCTAGAGCATGGCATTAAAGGAATCAGCAAACGTGTAGAAAACCATGGCTGATTTATAAATATACACAACTTTCTACAAAATCAACAAAAAACCATAGCAATGCAAAATAATTCCAGCAACTTTTCAATGCCAGGTAGATCACCCTACTTCCATGCAATAAGCCAACAAGAACAAAGGGCGTAGAGTGAAAGAGCAACTATCAGACAGCGTGGCATATACAGTGCTATGTTATGCATTTTTTAATGTAATATTTCTTTTCCAAGTAAAAGGCAAATGATGTTACGAACTTTTTTAATGTATGTATAGCCTAATTTTAACTTTAAACAAAACTTAATGGAATTAATACATATAAATTTGTACACTTAAACACTAAAATTACATTAAAAATATGAAAATTATGCAATGAAAAATAAAATGAAGGCTAGTGGCATATTTTTACTACCTCTAAATAAAACTTCTCTAGATTTTAAAGGTAAGTCAGCATAAGAAATCAAAGTTCAGGCTATACTAATTCTGATTTAAAGACAAAACAATGATACTCTCTATTACGGTATACCATACAAGGCAGCTACTGCTAAGGACTGGAACTATAAACCCAGAACCTCTCCTTTCTTAAAACCGGATTTTCATACATTTAAGTCAGCATAGTGTAGTCCTTTTGTAATGGTAACATCTTTTAATTCTAGCACTTTAGAATTCTGGCATCTCTACTTAACTTGTTAAGCTACTGATGAAGAATTTCTTTCTCCTCTTTGACTAAAGTCAAAACTGGAAGGTATAATGAAGTTTGACCAATTAGCCAAATACAGAAAATACTATTAACTTAAGCCTATGTATATAAATTCTCAGAGACAAAAAAGCACCTTTCTCAAAGATCAGGACACAGTAGACCTTATAGCCAAGAACACGATGGCCCAAGAATACTATAAATACACGTGTAAGAACTCATACTGTATCCATCTTCTAAAATCAATGGGGACAAAAACTTGGTATAACTATTCCTAGTAACATATATCCAAAGTTCTCCACAGTCCACAATTATTTGATGGGCTTTAGGCATGAAAACAAAACAGCTCTTTCCATCCATATCCAACAGTAGAAATGACACCATGCTTTTAAAAAATAAGTATAAGAAGACATCCCAGAGAAGGCAACACTACAGAAAGATAAAGCAGGTCAGTGTTTGCCAGAGGCTGGATACAGGGACAAAGGCTGGCTACAGAGAGTCAGCTGAAGGAATTTTTTAGGGGATGAATTGCTCTTTATCACGACTGTGGAGGTGGTTATACAACTGACTGTGTCTGACAGAACTCATGAAATTGTGCATCAGAAAGAATGAACTTTACTGTATGCGAAAAAGTAAATTAAAAAATAGGCAAAAGGATAGGCTAGCACCTCCATTTTTTACATAAAAACAACTAGCTTTGCTTATAAAATGTCCTACTGGGGTTGAGTTTCACTATATTCTTTCTTCCAATACTGGTTATTTCATTCTTCATGTAACAAGGTATACATAATTACAATATATAGAAGAAGTAAAGGTATCTCTACCTATTTAAATGAGCATTGCTTACCTACATCTATATGACTCTTACAAAATGTAAAATGTCTTTCATCTATTGATTATTTCATCTGATTTAAGTGGAAAACAATTATCATCATCCTACTTTATTTGGTCAGTGGTTACACATGGAGAAAAAGCAATGCCTGAAAGCCACTCCCATGTTTTCCCTTGTACACAGCCTCTTCAACAAGAGGCTGTACTTCAAAAACTTTTTACCTACTAAGAGCTAGAAAAATCAGGATTACTGTAACACAACCCCGGATCTCAAAAAATCTGTCTCATTATAAAGTTTTCTTCCAGCCTCTTAAGACCTTAGCCAATATTTTTCTATTGCTTCTAAAAGCAGCCTAAGACAATGTACAATGTTAACTTGTAAGTAATAAATATACACAAGCAGAATTATTAAAAGAAACCTGGAACTCTGGATCCAAAATTTATACTGGTAGACTAGCTTTACTTCTAAAAAGAGTTGGAGGAGAAGAGGAAAATAAATTCTAACACCTCAGGATTTGAAGGTTATTTAAGGAAATAACTGTCTGCTCTAGATAAAACAGTGAAAGCAGCCACTATCTAAGGATGAATAGGTTTAAAGTACTCTGCTAAACCTTTTTTAAGAAGCCAAAAATTATGCATCAATAATATGGGTTTCAAGCTCCTGAATTTACCACTCCCTGTGTCTTTTACCTGGAAAGTTTTTGGTAAAAAGGTAAACTAAACACATCATGTCTTGCTAATTATATCAATAAAATGACCCAATTTGTATGGCTGAAAAGATAAATTTCAAACATAAATTTTTTAAAAATTCCAAATTCAAACAAACCCAATCAAGATATTGAATGTAAAAGTAAAATGTCATGCATAAAACAAAATCCATTTAAACATATTTCAGCTAAAAGTTAGGCTAAATTATTCAAATAACTACCATGGAATTTAATCTATAATAGCCTAATACACAGTGCTCTTTTCCTAATCTTAGCATCTTATTTATAATAATATATCCTACATGATTTTAATTTAAAACAAAGGGGAAAAAAAAGTTACAATTTCAACCATTTTCTCAAATCTCAGAGATCTTAAAGAAACAAATTATTAAAAGCAGTTTTCTAAATGGCAAAAGCAGACAGACAAAATATACTCTGCAAATCAGAAAAATAAGGTCAAAATATGTCTCCCCCATAAAATAAGCACATTTTTAGAGGCCCAGCACATTCATTCACTCCAAGAACAAAGAATTAGTAAAGAATGAACAAAAGAGGATAAAGGTTCCTCCCCATCCATGCAGAGTGCATTTCCCACCTCTTTCTCCCTGTGATCCCCACCGTGTGAATTTTGATCCAATCTGAGTCCTAGCTAAGGATATACAACAGAAAAAAATTCTACTCGTCAGAGAAATCACAAAAACAAATCCTTTTCATGTCTAGACAGAACTATATATATAAGTGGATCTGATCAAATGGGCATTTAATCAATTTATGGAAAACAAGTCTTTATGTCTACTGCACTCAATTTATACATTTCCCCATGCCGTAATATAGGAATAGTTTTTACCTGTTCTGTAGAGAATTGGAATGTGGTCAGTAGATAGTTTATGCTCACTCCTTACACCAATCAACAGAGGGCTTCCTCGTCTGTTAGCACAAAATTAAACAAAATTAAATCATTTTTATAAATAATGCAGTAATGATACAAAATTTGGAGAAGGCAATGGCAACCAACTCCAGTGTTCTTGCCTGGAGAATCCCAGGGACAGGGGAGCCTGGTGGGCTAACGTCTATGGGGTTGCACAGAAGCGGACACGACTGAAGCGACTTAGCAGCAGCAGATACAAAATTTAAATATGATGAAAGAATGCTATTCAAATAATGTTTAAATTCTCCCTCTGAGGTCAACTTCAGATACAACAAAAGAATGAGTTTTTTAAAAATACTCAAAGGTCAGCAAACTATGACCCACAGCCAGGTTTGTCTATTTTTATTGGAACGTGGCCACACCCATTCTTCTACTTGTTTCTACGACTGCTTTCACATTACAAGAACAAACTGAGTGGCTGCCACAGAAGTGACATGACATGGCCAAGAAAGCCTAAAATATTTACTATCTGGCCTGTTACAGAAAGGGCTTCCCAGGTGGCTCAGTGGGTAAAGAATCTGCCTGCAATGCAGGAGATGCAGGAGATGCAGGTTCCATCCCTGGGTCGGTAAGATTCCCTGGATAAGGGAACGGCAACCAATTCCAGTATTCCTGCTTGGAGAATTCCATGGACAGAGGAGCCAAGGAGGCTACTGTCCACAGGGTCACAAAGAGTTGGACACGACTGAAGCAACTGAGCATGCTTGCATTGTTATGGAAAAGGTTTGCAGACATTAAATGAAACTTTCTTTTGATATATGAACAACGTATCAACATTCAGCACTTTACCCTTAGTTCTTCTGACTTTAAAGACTGCCCTCTCTTACCAAGTCTTAGGCCTCCACACTGTTCTCAAAAGGACTCAATGCTTAGGCTTGAATATCCCAGCAAAAGCAATAATGGTACAATCATCTAGGACTCTATCTAGAATATTTAGTTCCAAAAACTATGGATATTGTATAGAATACTCAACCTCCAGATTCACAAAGTAACAATGGTGCCCCACTGCAGACAAGAGGCCAATTACAAATGCCAGAATGGTTTTGCTTTGTTAAGGGATTCTGTCACATGGAAGAATAGTAAAACAACAGATAAGAATACACGTGAAAAAAAAAACAGTCAACCTCCCATATGCATGGGCTCCACATCTGCAGATTTAACCAACTGTGGACTGAAAATATTCAGGGAAAAAAAAATTCTAGAAAGTTCCAAAAAAGTAAAACTTGAATTTGCCACACACTGGCAACATTTTTACACACTGGTAGTATATACATTTACAATTATGTACATAAGATTTGTATCCTATTAGGTATGTAAATAATCTAGAGATGCTTTTAAGTGTACAGGATATGTGTACAGGTTATATGCAAACACCACACCATTTTATATAGGGGACTTGAGCATCACAGGTTTTGGTATTCATGAGGGTTTTTAGAACCAGTCCTTCATGGATACCAAGGGATGATTCTCACAAATATCTCTAGAAAAGGCAGAGCCATTATAGTGCAGGATCATTTATAGTGTACAGAGAATAAGCTTATAATTCAAAAGTTTCAAATACATATAAATATTAGTCATTATTAAATCTATATATACCTTGTGCCAACTGCTTGGCCAGGAAAATGGACACTTTTAAATACAAGTGCAAAAGCACCTTCCTATGGAGGGAAAAAAAAGTGCGTTAGCAATTTGTATTATAATCAACTGTCAAATGTGAAATGCCTGAAATATACTGACTTCAGCACAGAAAATTTTCAGTTCATACACTGTTCTTTTGCATTACTGTATAAATGAACATAAATTTCAGGCAGACACTTATTCCAGCTTTGATGTACCCAATATTCACTTTTTAAACAAGCCCACTCTTAAAATAGGATCAACAGATAATAGTTACAAAACAGAGCATTATAAAAGTCACCTTTGTACATGCTACCAACACTTCTCATGTGTCCCATACTATGCATTAGTAAAGGAAGGGCAGAGTTGGAAAAGATTCTAAGACCCATATTCAAAACCCATTCTCTGGCCCAGCAATTTTACATCACTGTTAACTTTCATTCTTTTTGAACTTTATGTTCTGTGTGTGCTGTGCTAAGTTGCTTCAGTCTTGTCTGACTCTTTGCGACCCTTGGTATTGAGACATAAATACACACAATCATAATTATTAACATGTACACCATACCACCCCCTCAACCCAAACTCCTCAGAGACAGGGTCTAAGGAAATCAAGAATGAATAAAGGACAAACATAAGGTAGGAGAGGGAAGGAACAGAACAATCTGGGTTATACAATGAGTAGAAACAAAAAAAGGCTGGGAAAGCACACTACTCTGCCTTGAGTAAGGGGAAGGAACAGTCCTCTACCTTCTCTATCTTCCTCACTCCTTTTGCTGCAGACACTATAAGATTTGGGTGGAGATGAGAGGAAGGGTTGGACCTTTATAGAGAAGTAAAGAGCTTTTAAATGGGAAAGCTAGAGTTGTGGGGGTAGAAGGGTAAGGTGGAAGTCACTATGTATTTGGACCTTTGTGCTCCTTTGGTATCTTTTAAGTAGGACAATTGGGATAAAATTTCTTTTAAAAAATACCACTTTTCTTTTGGGCTGGGAAATATTTTTCTGAAAACGTACAGTGCCAAGTAAAAGACTCCATAAGGAAAAATTAATTGACTGTACCGGCTCAGAGACATGCAGACATTATCTCAGAATAATAAGTGTGTATTTCACCAAAGCTACCTTTTGCTAAGTTATTGACTGGGAAGAACACTTGAATGAGCAGGAAGTGAGAAAGTGATGAATCCCCAGCTTACGTACTGCATACATGCTTGTGTGTCGTATGTACAGGTTTGTGTATGAGTATGCAGTTTTTTTAGAAACTCTTTACGTTCAGACTATTTTTCACTCCCAGACATTAAATTATAGTGAAAGATGTAAAATCATTAAAGCAGCAGTCTCTCAAAATTATTCAAACTGATAGTTTTGCATATATGGAGGAATAAAAGCAAAAAACACTTAGGAAATTAGCTAGCTCCTACTTGTCACATTTTAAGTTCACTTATTGTGATCAACACTGGCAGTAGCCATCTTTGGAGGTGCAGTTCAGTACCAGTTGTTGGATGACTCTCTCCACCAAGGTGGTGAAGCTGGTGTCCTGACCCTCCCGATTGTCATACATGTACTTCACAAGCTTGGCGATGGTCTCCGTGTCTGTTTCAGACTCAAAGTCATAGCCCTTACTTTCCTATAATTAGAAAGGAAAAAACGGGCACATTTAAGGAAATATTCATAGTATCGAAATCTTTTCTACGTAATTTTTTTCCTCAAAAATCTCATTAGCAAACTTCTAGTCTTTTTTTGACCACCATGTACCCAATTATATCTACTGTTGAAAATTAAGATCACCATCTAATTATGTGGAACCCAAAATAGTAAGGTATTCCCTGTGATATAATTATGCAAATATGCCATATATGAACTAAATTTTAAACTACTTAAAATATAATAAAATATGTAACATTCACAAACATTAATTTCATTACGAACATAATGATTCTTTCTTTAATGATGATAGTTCATTATCCAATCCAATGGCCATTAGCTATATGTGGCTGTTTAAATTTACAGTGAAATAAAATTTCAAATTTAGTTCCTCATTCATCCCAGCTCCACAGCCACACATGGATAGTGGCTACCATTCTGGGACAGTACATGTATAGAAACTTTCCATCATTGCAGAAAAGTTGAACTGGACAGCTCTGCTCAATCACTAATGAAGGTCATCATCATTATCACGACTATACAGTACATAGCTATTTATGGCATAGAGCCTTCATTCAATCTGTTTTAAGTCTTCTGACACTCTAGAAACTTTTAAAAATGACAAACAAGGTCTCTCACAATACAAAAGATACCCCCCCAAATTTCAGTTTTATTGAAGCTTTTGGCTCATTTATAATAAAGCCAAATAATTATTTCCTTTTCATATAAGAAACAAAAAAGTTACACTGTCAACAAAGAAAAGTCCAATAAACCACCATACCCTGTAACTGTGGTAGGAATTATTTAATCATACCTAGATAGGATTTATTGTACATTCCAAACAACCTCAATGCTCTCATCAGAAATATTCTCAAAGACTGGTGGTCTTTTTAGGTCACTTTACTTACCAGAAACTTTTTCAAGTCCTTGTAGTTGGTGATGATTCCATTGTGAATAACAATAAATTCTAAAAAGAGATAAAATCACTGATAACCAAAAAAATTATAGGTCTAATAAGCACAATAAATTGCCATTACTATTAATAGATTTTTTCTCAAGTCAAAAAATGTATAACATACTGTACACTTCCAGGTGTAATCAAGTATTATCCAGTTTTCATCATCAGATTACTTTCAGGCAGATCAGCAGCATAGTCCATGTGTAAAAGCACACAGTGCTTACAAGTGAGTATAACAGATTAATAGAATAATTAATAGAATAAACTGGAGTTATTGAGGCATCAACTTCAGCTGTGGTCCAATGTCACCACGTAAAAGAAGCATGTTCTCTGGGCCAGTTTCTTCCATTTGCAAAATGAAGGGGTTGAACTAACTATATTCTCACTTCTTTGTTCATTTATTCTTCTGCATACAACAATCCAAAGTTTAAAGAGAAAGGCTTTATCCAGTTTACACTAAATGAGTTCAAACCTAAGTTACAGAACTTAGCAAGGAAAAAACAGTTATTCAGTTCTATAGTTTATTAACCTGAGGTCCTGAAAATTCTGAGATCTAATACAGATGATAGTGGGATAATTTTTCACTCATATTTTTGATTAAATAACTTTCAAAAATGTTAAGAATGTGAAATCAAGAGTTGACAACATTATTTTTAGCCACTTACAGTGTATGTAAAGACTACTACTATGGATTTATTATTCAAAGTTCATGAAAGTCAGGAAAGAAATTACCATTAAATTCATTTTATGTCAAATTATCAAAATTTTATTTTGGTAACATTTGATAACTATGAAAATATATTTAAAGATCTAATACTCTGGTCTTACATTAAATGAGCTTGAACTGAATGCACTACAAACCAAACGATAAAATAAACATGTCATTAGATTAAGATACCACAAAATAATACTATAAAAACTTAAAAAAATTTTTAATGCTAGAACACAGAGAATCATAAATAGCTGATATAAAGCCTGAAGTTAAAGCCAAATTCTCAAAATATAATTACAGACATACATTTTTAGGAATCTTTTATAAAGATCGTCAGTGTTAAAAATTTCAGTAGTTAGCTTTCTAATCCAGTCCAATAATTATGTGAAATATGAAAAACCTAAAAAAGGTGGCTTCTGAATTAAATTACAAAATCTTACCTCAAAGGGATATATATACACATACACATATATATATGTATATGTATACATACATACATATACATATGTATGTATATATTCGCTTATTTTAAAAACCATGGAAGAATAGACACTAAAAGTTTTGTTAAATGGTTATATACAGGAAGAGATGAAATAAAGAGGAAATAAGATAGAAGCTAGACTTATTTTAGTATGTCTTGTCTATAGCTGTGACCTCAGAGGACTATGCAAGTATTTTAAATAAAAACTGTTAAAGAAAATCAATCACTAAAATTCAAAATAAAATACATTAACAGAATGCTGTCCCCAGCTAGCAGCACAACCACGTACAGAAGGATTAGTCCAAGTGACTCCAAAATACAGTAATTTGATTATACATCCATAGAGAGATATCCCTCAAGTATAAAAGAAATTAACAAAAAATAAACATATTGTTGTGGCAGGGTTGGCATTATGATTCTGTTGTACATGTATAATTTGATAGATCATTTAAGTATGTTGCTGGTGTTAAGAATTAAGTTTTTAAGTGTTATTGACAGGAAACATAAATCAATGAGGTAAAATAAAAACTGTATAGCCCTGGATTTGAATTGGAAGCATTAGTGTAAAATTATCTGTATTTTCTCTTTAAATTTATGCAAGCACACATGGACACACATACAAGTGTGTGTGTGTGTGTGTGTGTGTGTGTGTGTGTGTGTGTGTGTGTGTATCTCTTAGCTCTGCCCACTGAAAAGGCCTAGGTGCAATAAGCACTTCCCTGGTTTATAGTCTTTTTTTTTTTTTTGCAGCACAAATATGTAAGAACAGTGTTATAGCTTGAACTAACAGAAGTTTTAAAAAAGGTGCCCATTTACTATCAAGTAGCCTCATAGCAGAAATGTATCTCAGGCTTCCTGCAGAAAATAAGCAGGATGGGATAGAGATTATTTC
Organism: Antilocapra americana; assembly: GCA_007570785.1. NCBI lineage: Eukaryota > Metazoa > Chordata > Mammalia > Artiodactyla > Antilocapridae > Antilocapra > Antilocapra americana. The sequence continues at coordinate 7,602,874 of ML662449.1, read as the reverse complement.
TTGTGTTTAACAGAAAATTAAAAGAATAAATTTTAAAATTTAAAGAATGAATTGCTAGCCTAGCACTTTATAAAACTGCACTTATTTGGGAAAAAAACTGTTTTGTTTCAGTGATGGGTTCATCTTTCATTTCTTTCAGCTGGGTAGGAAATAAAAGAAAATGTGTTTTCTTGAGTTTCCCATGTTCTTGTTAATACACGTTTCAGTAGGCTGCCATCCATTAAGCCTGCAGGGGTCCTCCTGGGTATTTCTGAATTGTGTTGTGTGCATGTATGTGTGAGAGCTCAGACAGCTTGTCTTCTTACAGTAGTTATCTGCTTTTTTGTCAGATAAAATATTAGCAATGTATCCTTTCCATACTCCCTGCCATCAAACTCATTAAAATTCAAAATCTTTGTCAAACAGATGATTTTAGAACTTGGGAGGTGGTAGTAAAAAAAAAAAAAAAAAATTCTTGCACAAATCATCTACTCCATAAGCACAGGCCTGTGAACCTTTCCCTCACAATTCTACATTTCTACTTCAAGTAACTGACCCTTCAACCCTACCCATTTAAAGGAACAAACCAACCATGAAAAGAGGGTATGTAGATTACCTTCATCTTCTACCTTTAGTTCTGTCACATGAAAAAAGTCTCCTTCTCCCCCCGTATCCTTCTCAAATCTTCACAAGAAGGAAAGCTCCCTTCTAGAGCTATCCATGCTCCTCAGATCTGCTGTGTATGCGGTGCAGACTCAACAGTGGAGAGGACGGTGAGTGATACGAGGACTCAGGGAAACATTAAGGCACTTCCCTCCACATACAATCGCAGGTTGTCCCCCAAGCCCTCTCTTGAGCAGGTGACTCCACCCATCCTGGCTCCTCATTCAGACAGTTTGTCACTGAGGAAGAAGACTCTCAGATGCCTTAAGTTATTCAAACTTGGGTGGCTCTCTAGTATGACTAAATGACATGGGAACAATCTATCTCTAAATGCTTTCTTCTAGAGATGCCTCTGGCTCATCTGTTTCTATGCTGCATCCGTTTTTCCAGGTTCAGTGGTAGAATGTAGCCCTCTAGTTCCTGCTGGGGCTTACTTGAAGCATAAAGTGAATCCTTCTCCAATAATTTCACAGTACTTGTGATTTCAGACATCAGTTCAGATAGCTTACACTTTGTCAGCCTTCAGTAATGCCTTAATTCATTTTTAGGTTTTGTTGTTGTTTTTAATTTCTGGCTGAGCTGGGTTTTCGTTGTGCTCAGGCTTTTCTGTAGTTGCAGTGAGAAGGGGGCTACTCTCTGGTTGTGATGCACAGGGTTCTCATTGCAGTGGCTTCTCTTACTGTGGAGCACGGGCCCTAGAGCGCACGTGCTCAGGAGCTGTGGCGCACAGGCTCAGCTGCCCTGCAGCATGTGGGACCTGTATCCCCTGCACTGCAAGGGGAATTCTTAACCACTGGACTACCAGGGAGGCCCATGCCTTAATTCTTGACACTACAAGGTGGAACTATCAATGAGAACACATGAGCTAATGCTGGATAAATTTGTAAGACAAATATTCATTACATATTTCTCAACTGTCAGAACTGAGCACTGTGATGTAGGCTCTGGAGGAATAATGGTAACAAGTTTTCTGGGTATCCAAGTGTCTGAAAGGCCTCTCTGGAAATACAAATATATAATAAAGAGAGAAGACAGATGTCAGGGAAGGTGCTTATTACATAGTTTAATTTGGATCTGATTATTCTCCTACTGCAGAGGAAAGAATACTTTCAACAGAACATCTGCATACTAAGAGGTAGTCATAGCAATTAATCTCAGTGCAAAACTAGATCAAGCTTTCTACATTCTGGGAAAAAACTTAAGATTTTTTTTTTTTTTAGACACTAGGTACTCTTTTCTATGTAGTTTGCTGTGCTGTGTTTACGTCACTTCAGTCATGTCTGACTCTTTGCGACCCCAAGGACTGTAGCCCACCAGGCTCCTGTGTCCATGGAATTCTCTAGGCAAGAATACTAGAAAGGGTTGCCACACCCTCCTCCAGGGTATCTTCCCCATCCAGGGATCGAACCGATGTCTCTTACGTCTATCTGCACCACTAGCACCACCTGGGAAGCACACCCTTTTCTAGTGTAGTGAATTTTAAAAACTGAAGCTCTCACAGTTTTTAAAGGCTTTTTGTACATAAAGTAGAATTTCTAACTGACAGGTCTATATAGAAACCAATCTGAACTGGACAAACTATGGATTCATCGTGCAGATGAGATTTCCTCCTATGGTTACCCTGATACCCACACTCAAAAGCATCCTATAAAACAACTGCTATAGAATCTTTCTGAAATCATAATAGTACAGCAAAACCACAAGTAAACAACTGCCTGTTAACCTGTTATTTCAAATACTGATTGAAAAACCAACATTTTTTTGTGCAACTTTTTAAAACACTGTAAGTTAAAATATCAAACATGCACAGAACTGTTCCTTCAAGGAAGGCAAGAAACTGCCAGCACATCACATGGGAAGCCATTCTCGGTGCTGTTGTCTATGAAAGCAGGCCTCCTCCAGGGTCTCACTGATGTGGAAGTAAGGGCCTTGGCACATCATGGACTGCTCAGCACAGGCTGGGGATGCTGTGGGCTGGACTGGCGATGTGGTGGTTTAAGCTGCTTTCAGGCCCACTGGCCCTGTCTGGGTTACTGATGCTGTTGCTATTGCTGCTCCCACCACTAACACTGCTGGAAGACTCTGTGTCCCAGGAGTTATGAAAGACAGGGTTTCTATTACTCCTTTGGTGGTCTTCTTCAATGCTCTCCTTCAATGCATTCCTTCTCCTTTTCCTGCAGCAAAGGTGCTCACCCACCGCAGCTGGCAGAGGGGAGTAACAAGGCCCCAGGAGAAGAGGGCACAGAACGCCCTGTGTTCCAGTGGTTGCCACGCCCACCCCCTCAGGCCACAGCTCACTGTATGCCAGTACACCTCTCCTTGTAAGTGGTACCCCTACTTCCAGCATCTGCTCCACACCCACCACCACAGCCACTGTGATACCCAGGCTTAGAGTCTTTAAGTATTGTTTCCACTGAAAGGTACTAGGGTTTCTTAGAGAACTGGCTGATTTCAAGTTTGGGCAGGATTAGAAAAACCTGCAATATCTTCAACTACCAAAATAACAAAGACTACTGGACCTACTTGGATCATATCAAAAGTACTCAGGAGTCAACCTGAAGAAGCTCCCAGTGACTAAAGATGGGAAATTTTCTGTATCAATATAGATAACTACTTCAGCGTTTTGAAATGAAATATTTTAAATCCATGAATTTATAATAGCAATGAAGAAATCTATTCATCTTGGACCATTAGAACCACTTCATTTGAAAAATGGTAAATAAAGGGGGAAAAATTAAACATTTATCCTGCCTTTCCTAAACAATCTGTACATCTGGGTAATCAGGCTGTTAACATGGAGAAGCTTCTCTTCATAGAAGTATTTAGACACAGAGAATCATGAATAATGTTAAATGACACCACAAGGATGCATGCCATTAGCAAGATTTAGACTATAGGAAACTCACTAGTACAAACGAGTAAACTGCAAGGAAGAAAGGGGAGAAAAGGAGAAGTCTCTTAGGAGACAGGGTACAAATCAATCTGCCAGGTCCTTACTTTTTAGAAACACACACATAATTACAGATTAATTGCTATGACATCCAGTTATCTGTGATATATGTATCTGTGTGCTCTCTACTGCCTTCCAAAATACAAACATTTGAAAGTGTGTACACTCTGTCCATACCATTATTTTTATCAGACCGCTGGGGATGGCTATTGACAGGATTCGGTTCACCATGCGTTGCCCAACGGGTATGAGCTATTCCAAGGTGTACATCAAATTCTATATCCAAATCCATATCTTGTTGCTCTGAAGATAAAATAAAAAATTCCAATATTAAATCAAACTGTAGGGATAATGCTATAAGCTGTACTTAAATTATTACAGTCTTGTTCACTTGGAATATTCAATTATTAAAACTGAAGATCAGGCTTATTCAAACAGTAATTAAAAGACTTAGAGGAGTTAATGCAGCTGAAATATTTAGGGCAAATGGTTCCAATAACAACCCCAAAAGTGTGTACAAAGAGACAAAGCAAATGTGACAACATGTTGACAACTGGTAAAAATAGATGAAGTATATGGATGATTAATGTACTATTCTTTCAATTTTTCTGCAGATTTGAAAATTTTCAAACTTATGGTCAAAAAGAGTTAATGTGATCTTTAAAAATCTTATTTAATCCTTTCTTTGAAAAAAAATTAGTATCATTTTAATTAGTATCATGTTAAAAAAATTCATTTTCTCAGTGCCACACAACCTTATGACCACAATGTCTTTGGTCCCCAGTGGATGGCCTGTATCTCACACCATAAACTGCAATTATGAAGAGTTTCCAAAATCAAAGAACAGTCCTTGAGAACAAAGCAACACTATGAAAGCATGAGGTTACAGGCCAGTGCTCCTCTATTTTAAAAAGCAGGTACTCTAATTCCTTCTCCCTATGAACTCTCTCTTTTTGCTTCTTCCAGGGGAAAGAAAAAAAAAAAAGAGTTCTAGTATATACTAGGAATGTCCCCTTTTAATTCCCTACATACAAAATTCATTTGGCTAAGGAAGCAGATAACAAAGCTTATCAAATTAGGTCAAAATTAAGAGAAAACTGCTGAGAAGTCTGAACAGAAAAGTCCATGCAGTTTAATATACAGTCTCTGTGGGTTTTATCCTGGCTAATCAAAGGTCATTCTAAAATACAAATCTGATCAAGAAACAATGCTTAAAATCCTTGAATAGATTTCCAATTACTTAAAATGTGGTTTGCATCCCAAGTTACCCATATGAATCATCCTAAACACGGTCAGGGATTTATACATAGACCCTTAAATTCTAACACACAACTCAAAAACTATTTTCTCACAAGATAAAGCCCCAACACCTTTTCATGATATACAAGGCCCTTCACCATCTGGCCCCCACCTACCTTTCCATCCCCTTTCCATCCTCATCTCCCAACCCTCTCCAGTCACTCCTCAAAGCTCTCCATGTACCTGACACAAATAATAACAGATAACATTTATGGAGAACTTACTCGGTGTGAGGTACTACAGACACCTTCTCACTCTGTTCCTATCACTCTGACCATCATCTCTACACTGGACTACTAAACAGAATCCTAACTGGTGCCCCTGTGTCCAGTCTTCCTTCTGTATAATCTAGCCAAAGTGATCTATTCAAAGCAGAAGTTAGATCACGTCACTCCATATGCAAAATGTTCCAATGGCTTCCCAACAAACAGCAAAATCCATTGTTTTGAAGACCCTCTGTGCCCTAGCCATCAGTCTCCTCTCTAGCCTCATCTCCTGTTTCAAATTCAAGGTAATTCCATACCTAGTACACTGTTGCCAAAGGAACATTATTTAAGGCCTAGTAAGAAAAAATCATTGCTATAACAATACACAAATTCCCCACAAGTAGTATTTCAGGTTTTATAGATTAATCATGGCTCCAATCCTGACTGTTTCTATTCACTGTTACTCCACTCTAAAGCCCCTCATTAAACCTTAAGTCTAGATATCATTACAATCAATTTTCTCTCCCCCCACACCCCAAGCTGCCAAGCAACGTTGAAGGTTACAAAATTCTGTTAATTGAGTCTATTTCAAGTTCATAGTAATTACCAAACCTATTTCACCTCTGCCATTTAAGGAACATGTACCCATGTTCCTTATTAATTAAACTGAGAGCTCATTCAATTCCCCAACAGCTCATGACATCTTTTATACTCTCCTTAAGACTCAGTTCTATGTAGTCCCTCAATCTCCACCTTACTCAGCGTTCTTTCACCTCATAACTGTTTAAATCAGCTTTTCTTTTGCCCTTAACCTCTGCGAAGGCTGACTCCCTACCTGTGCCCATCTATTGAGCTGGATGCCTCAGTCACTTCCTCTCTTGTCGTCTCTCTCCCCCTACATTCACTCCCAAGGCTCTTTGTCCTCTGTGTACCTTTTCTCAGATGTCATCTTTCTTTTTTTTTCTTTAACAGTCCAAACATATTTAATTTGCTGGTAATAACAAAACACCTAAATACCTACACCCAGAGAACAAATATTAACATATTAACATAATCATTTGTGCTTTACAGCTTTAAGATATAAAATACTAAAAAATCTTTAGTTGTTGTCACGCTCTAGGATAGCGGTCCTCTTCTGCCTTTCCTCTGCTCCCAAACCTCACTGGCTTTATTGCTGACACCATCTAAAGTCAGTACCTGCTCCTCTTTGCTTAAGTTTCCTCATCTGCAAATGAGGAAGATAATTTTACCTACTCCATAGTTACAATGAGGACTATACAGAAGGCATTCAGTCAAGCGTCTGGGACACAGAAAGCAACAAAGGTCAGCAAGTATCATCAAAGTCAGAAGCTACCACTAACCAGTCTAATAACCTTCTTTGAGATGTCTTCTTACCCTTTTGTCTTAAGAGGTTAAACACTAACACTTGCCGGCAATAACAAAATAAACACCACAAATATCCAAACAACACACTCCAAATAACAAATGTTAATTTCTAGCCATTTATGCTTTAGATCTATTTAAGTCCTGAAATGTAAAAAAAAAAAAAAAAAAAATGCAATTGGTGCCTCCTTTATACCCTACTTCATTCCTTTCCTCCCCAGATCACAAGAGCTTCCCCACCTGTGCCTTCAAACTTCTATTGTGCAGATACAACTATAAATTATAGTGTTCTTTTTTTAGCAGCACGATACTGTACATACCCTTCCACAGGTTTTGGTTTTTTTTTTTTCACTCCAATATTAGGTTCTCAGAAAGCAGAGTCAGATCTGGTACACACCTTCCAAAAGCTACATATGGTCATTCATTGTCACACACAACTTATTCTCCCATTCCCTTGCCAGTGGACATTGAGGTTGCTTCTAAACTTTGCTGCAATGCCATCTTATTGTCATGTCTCCTTGTCACAGTGTTTGAGTACACACACACAAGTGGAAGTGCCTGGCCATAAGGGATAGGCATCTCCCATTAAGACAGTGCCAGACTGCTCTCCCAAGGGACTCATCAGGTACACATTCGCCAGCTCTGTCTGCAAGTGACCATTCCAGAAAAGACATCAGTTTCCTGCAGGAGGGAAAGTGTTTCAATATGATGACATTCAGAGATGGTGATTCCGGTCACTATCTTCCTTTCCAGACTCCCACACTCACTGACCAACAATGTATCTTTAAAAGCTATCTATCACTCCATCAAACTTGCCTTCCCTACTCTTACTTTGATGCAAGCTAATCTACTCAGAAGGTCCTCCCTTCTCACCTTCACTGCCCAAATATAATTAGAAGCCAATCCTTACATATACTTAGCCTCCCCAACTTGTGGGAACTAGCTCTCCTCTCAATCTTAAAACAACCCGTTTCTCTCCTATAAAACTTACTATATTTAACCTGGTAAACAGGATGCAGTACATACAGAAGACCAAATATTTATAACCATAGTTTTTGAAGTGTAGTTGTTTGGGTGTCTGCTTTCCCAAGCTAATCTTATCCACAACAGATTCAAAATAAATACTGTCATAATTTGTTACAAACAAGTACAGCTGACCCTTGAACAACAAAGGGTGTTAGGGTTGCTGGCTCACTGAGCAGTCGAAAACCTACACGTAACTTATAGCCAGCTTCTGGATCCAAGGTTCTACCTCCACAGATTTAATCAACCACGGATGGTGTAGCACTGTAGTATTTACTACTTGGGAAAAAAAAAAAATCTCCATATAAATGAACCTGCACAATTCACACCCATGTTGTTCAAGCATCAATTAATTGCACCACAAAGCTGAAAGTCTGGCTTATGCAAAAATTAAAGATGACTAAATCCATTGTTCTCTTTCACCTGTACCCCTTTACAATGATAACAATGACATCCATTTGAGCAGGTATATAAACAACCTACTGTTTCCTGAATTTTGTGGAGGATTTTTTTAATGTCTTTTTAAATCAATTTACTTCAAAGTATTTGCTTTGCTTCCAAGTTTTCTGTGAAAAAATAAAATGTATAAGCATAAAATAATGAATAAGTACTGTAAAGTATACCCTGTATGATGGAACATGTATCTCTGGCAACTACTTTATGCTCAGGAAGTAAGAAAATCATGAGGTGAAAATATGATAGTTACCTGATTGTATCAGACCTACTAAAAGGTGCAACATCCAGACTGATGATATATCCAAACTCGGCATTTTAGTCCAAAGTGAAGATAACCACCAAGTGAAGCCGTATGAATAAGGGCACTACTAAAAATACCTTTTGTCTTATGAACAGCCCTTCCTCAGGAATGATGGCTATTTCCCTCCCTAGTTAATACCATTTCTGAAACAAAGGTACATTAAAAGCAGTACAAACAGTATCAAAACTACTTTTCTTCCCTCCCTTCAACTTCAAGAATCAGTGTTCTTAAAATAGGTCCCAAAATATGGAAGGAAAAGTAATTTGGTAAGGAAGGGAGAAGGAAGAAAAGAGGAAGGGGGACAAAAAACAAACTAAGTACATTACTGTGAACTTCTTCATCCAGTGCCTTAACTTTTCCCTTCTTCTTAATGAGCTGGATTTTGCAGGCATTGGCTTCCCAATCTTTATCATTGCCTCCGTCAATTCCCACACCTGAATCATCCAGAGGTAGAAAAGCAAGATTTAGAAACTGCTTTTAAAAAATGACCATAAGGCAGAACTTATAAGTGAAAAATACATTTTTTCATCTAATTAATTCATTTAGTTATCAATTCAAAATTTACTGAAAACATATGTCAAGAACCATGATGGCCACTAGAGACAAAAATGAAGAAAATTCAGTTCCTATTCTCAAATTTCTCAATAGTCTATTGAGAAGACAGACAAAGAAAAAATAATTACCATACAGTGTGGTTTTAATATAATAGAAGTTATGTGACTATAATAAAAGTACTACAGGTTGCAGGTGCAGCACAATGGAGACACACAGAAGAATGGCACCACCTCAGGAGCAGTGTAAGGAAGTGATGTAAGGACACACAGCTCTCAAGATTCTACTAAAGTTCCGACAGAATTTGAAAAAGTTACTCTAGAGGTAATGGAAAACCAATGAGTTGTTTCAAGCAAAGAAATGACACGGCAAAGAAGTTTAGAAAACTCTCTTCAAAAACAGTGCAAAAACTGGAGGAGAGAAACAGGGAAGAAACCTGCTGTCAGAAGTTACAGCTACAGCAAAGCTTTAAAAATGAGGAAGGCCTGAGCTACACAATGGTCATGAAGTGATGGGTGTACTGAAAAGCAGAACTGACTGAAGGTAACGAGAGAAAGCACCTCCCAGGCTCAAAGGACTTGCTGAATGGACTGGCTGTTGGTAAAAGGAAGAAAGGATAGAGTGAGACACGGATGAGAACTGGAATGTATTCAGTTCAATTCTGAACATGCAAAGTTTACAATATCGTGGTTTGTCCAGGGAAAAACTTCTAAGAGGTAGCCAGAAAAACAGGTGTGCAACATGGGAAGTACACAGGGATTGTAAGTCAACAACATACAGGAGGTTGATGAAGTCAGAGATCACGCACAAAGATACAAAATAAGACAAGAGGACTCAGGACAACACTGAGTTAGCCAAAAAGTTCATTCAGGTTTTTCCACAGGATGTTATAGAAAAACCCAAATGAACTTTTTGGCCAACCCAATATCTTGAGGAACATTAAAATAAGTAATAGGTGAAAGAAAAGCAGCCTCCAGAGCAGACAAAAAAGAAATAATCAGCGAGTTAGGAAGACAATGAGAAGATATGTTGTCAGAGGTGAAGGAATGAGAGAATTTGAAGAACAAAGGAGTCGAGGAATTGACTACCATTAGTTGAGGAAAAGTCATGGAAGATAAATGCCCATCACATAGGGCAATATTGAGTGTACAGTAAAGAGTTAATATGGCAGGCCCAAGACTGCAATCTTAGAAAGGTCTGCTTGCAAAGCTGGCCCTTGGCTGGCATCTGTGAATTTGAATTTCAAGAGGGTTCCCACCACGTTAACTGATTAAGAATGGCTTACAGCACCTATACCGTTGGGGCAAACAATGTGGCTTATGCTGAACATCCACTCCCCTTCTAAGAGCCTGGAATGTTAGGCACCAGGTATCTACATGACCAGCCCACAGTGACAATCTTGAGCACAGAGTTAGTAATGAGCTTCCCTGGTACACATTTTCACATGTTGTCCAACTCTCTGGGGGAATCAAGCACGTGTGGTGACTCCATAGGGAGAGAATTCTGAAGCTTATGCCTGGCTTCCTCCAGACTTTGCCCCATTCACCTTTTCTCTTTGTTAATTTTTCTTTTTATTCTTTTGCTATAATAAACTATAGCCATGAGTACAACTATATGCTGAGTGCTCCAAAAGAATCACTGAAACTGGAGATGGTCTTGGGGACCCCGATATGATTAAGGGAAGGAGTTGGAGTAGAACATAAAGTTGACAAAAAGTTATTTTTCTTTGCTTTGTCATTTATGTAAGATATAATCTTGGGCAAGATCATATGCCAGAAGCATGGAATCCATGGAGAAAAATAAATTAAAAGTTATAGAAAAGAAAAAAAAAATTTATAGAATGAGGCCTTTAAAAACTCTGTCCTATAATGAAAATGCTCCCAGTAACTTGTTTTTACAGTAACATTCTTAGTACAAGAAGAGATCCATAAGAAGCAATACTCTACATAAATGGTAATGTTGTTGAATGAACAAACCCTTTAAATATGATAAAAAACAAAAATTCTTCAGATTTTAGATTTACCAGAAACAACAAAATGGATATTATAAAAAGTCTAGTAACCAAAAACAAAAAAACCTTTTTATTGAGTATCAAGAATCATGCAACACCAATGATATTTTTTAAAGGAAATACCAGCAGAATCGTATCCTCTGTACTCCAGTCGCTGAAGGCCTTTGATTAGCGTCTCCAAAATTTCTCGTCTTGTGCGAGGAACATGGTAGTTTAAGTAAGCAAATATACCTGCAAATAAACAAATAATTAATAGAAAATTCTGACTAGAGAATCAAAATTGGCATAGTTATGACAAAAAACCCTAAGTTGCATAATAATGTATAAGATGTGCAAAAAAGGTGAAGCTTGAGTCCATCTTTAAAAACAAAAGAAATCTTCACTTCAAATTGTTCAAAGGAAGTGAAACTTTTTCAAAGGGGAAATTCTTATACATCTAAAAAAGACTGAAGCAAATATGTCAAAACAAATGTTAGTTTTTCAAAGAAGTTTATAAGACTGGTAACTTACCTTCATCACTGACATTTTATCAACTAAAATTTATTTTTCAAGATTAACCAACAAATTTGGGATTTATGTCCTATACACTGAGCACCATTTTTAAAGAAAAACATCTTCTGAACTAAATATTTTAAGCAACATATGCACCCGCCACCAGGGAAGAGCAAACTTACACCAAAAGAATAATTTTTCTTCCTTTCAATGACCATGGTATCAACACATTTAGGAATAAATAACTTATAAATAGCAATGATGTGAAGAATACTCACAATCTAAATCATTTAATCGTAGAGAAAAATGGGCTAAAAAAATATGTAATCATCTTAGGAGCAATGGTTTCTCACTTGTTCACCAGATTCTAGTAAAGGACAAATAACTATAATACATATTAATCGCTTGAGAATCCTCACTCTTGAGAGCCAATCAAGACAGCATATTAAAAAGCAGAGACATTACTTTGTCTACAAAGGTCCGTCTAGTCAAGGCTATGGTTTTCCCAGTGGTCATGTATGGATGTGAGAGTTGGACTATAAAGAAAATTGAGCACCGAACAATTGATGCTTTTGAACTGTGGTGTCAGAGAAGACTCTTGAGAGTCCCTTGAACAGCAAGAAGATCCAACCAGTTCATCCTAAAGGAAATCAGTCCTAAATATTCATTGGAAGGACTGATGCTGAAGCTGAAACTCCAATACTTTGGCCATCTGATGCGAAGAACTGACTCATTTGAAAAGACCCTGAAGTTGGGAAAGATTGAAGATGGAAGGAGAAGGGGATGACAGAGGATGAGATGGTTGGATGGCATCACCAACTCGATGGACATGATTCTGAGTAGGCTTCAGGAGTTGGTGATGGACAGGGAGGCCTGGAGTGCTGCAGTCTATGGGGTCGCAAAGAGTCGGACACAACTGAGCAACTGAACTAAACTGAACTGAGCTGAACTTACTTATGAAAGAACTTTCCTTTTTCTTAACTATCTTACACTATAATGCCACTGATTCTTAAGGGGATTAATTCTGTGCGGCAGAACTCTGGAATGACCAGCTTTTATTTCATTTGAAAATTTATGTTTCTTTAAGAGTTTGGTCTTATCAAAGCATTTCAGAATACAAAAATATTACATTGTTAATATTTGACCAAAAAAACCCATCATAACATGTATATCGAACACCATGATGAGTACAGTGCAATTTTCCCTAACAAACTACCATGCCCCTCAAAAAAAAAAAAAAAGAAAATCATGTTTTAAAACTAAACTCCAAAACAACATGAAACAACTATTTGAGCTTTTCCAAAAAGGTAGCAGGCCACAGTCTTATAGAAATTCTATATTCATTCATATTTTGAAAAATTATAATTGTGAAGATCTATTAATTTATCAGGCACTGTACAAGCATCTCACATGCATAGCACCACACCACCACATTAGGTCTGGGGGTTTTGTCGTTACTACTGTTTCTTTATAAAGTATCTGGAATATGAACAAACTAAAATAATAACCCAACTGTAAATCAAACTTTTATATGTTCTACCCTTTTACCCCCATGGGTCACTGGCTTTTGATAAAGATTAAACACACACAGAAAACTATCATTCCCAAATAAGTATCTGTGTTATCTCATTAATGGACAATACACAAAATATAAATATTTTTCCAAAATAAAACTTTAATATATATGTGCTAACAAAACACACATTCTCAACTAGCCTACTCTCCACCACTGTGATTAGCATCAGCTAAATAATCTGCTAAAGGAGGATACAATCTAATTCAATAAAAAATAATTAACTAATATGACATATTACACTGTCAAAAATTCTTTGCAGGCTGAGGGCTCTGGAAAGCCTTAAAGAAGTCCAAATCCCAATAATGCGGCACATTCAGAAAAATTCCCTACTAAATCAACTCTCCCTTAAGAAATGTAATTCCTGCCCTGGCGGTCCAGTGATTAAGACTCTGTACTTGTAATGCAGGATGTGCAGGTTGGATCCACGGTTGGGGAACTAAGATCCTGTGTATGGTGAAACATGGTCAAAATTTTGTTTACAAATAAAAATAAAAGCAATGTAATCCCTTTTTTCCTGAGATTTATTTTTTTAATTGAGGTAATATTGAGGCATTTCTTTCTACCTCAATATAGTTTATGAGGTATTTATTTTTTTATTGAGGTAATAAGTTGCAATGTATACAACATTGTCAGAGAAGGAAACGGCAACCTACTCCAGTACTCTAGCCTGGAAAATTCCATGGATGGAGGAGCCCGGTAGGCTAAGTCCATGGGGTCGCAAAGAGTTGGACATGACTGAGCAACATCACTTTCTTTCTTTCTATAGTTCCTTTTGGAGAGGGAAATGGCAACCCACTCCAGTGTTCTTGCCTAGAGAATCCCATGGACAGAGGGGCCTGGTGGGCTGCAGTTTATGGGGTTGCAAAGGGTCGGACACGACTAAGCAACTAATACACAAACACATACAACATTATATTTCTACTTTTGTATACCTTATATATTCTGTTCTGTGTTTCTACATTCTTGTTTTTGTTTGGTCTGTTCACTTAAAGAAATGTAATTCTGACGGTAAAAAAATAATACATTCAGAGAATTAAAGATGAAATACAATAATCAAATACCAATTTTTAAAACAATTTCAATATTAATGACAAAAACATTGTTTTTAAGACAAGTTATAGATAGACTCAACGTTATTTAAAAGAAAATTCAGAGTGATGTAATATTAAATTCACTAATCACATGTAATTCAACAACATTCAACTTTGATATTTTTCCTAACTTCAATCTCCTTGGTTTACATTGGTTCATTGTGTGGATCCTGAGATCCTGAGTACAATTTTATAGGAAGAGAAATATTCTTTAAATCAATATCCCTTTCCAAACAAATTTAAGGTTCTTATTTATTTGGCTGCACCAGATCTTAGCTGCAGCACACAGGATCTCTGACCTTCACTGCAGCATGCAAGATCTTAGTTACCCGACCTGGGATTGAACCTGCGTGCCCGGCAATGGAAGCACAGAGTGTTAACCATCGGACTGCCAAGGAAGTTTCATATAACTTGAATATGTTTTTCATATTGTCCATTGATTCCCTATTAGCAATACTAAGATTCATTGCAGCTTTAAGGTAAAGACAATTATATCGCTTAGCCTATGATGCTCTGAAAGTATTCGCGTAACAATTTCTAGGCCTTTAGATATTGACAACACTGATTTCAAGACATTCATATTTTCTTTCTTTGTGGTCCATATAAAAACGGTACATTTCCCAATCAGTGGCATCTTAGATTCAATGAGATACCATATATCAATTTCAACTCAAAACCTGCCTTTCTCTCAAGAGAGGAAGCACTACTATTATCAATAATCATTACTGTCATTGTTTTGGTTCACTACTGGAACAAAAGGTAGAATAGAGGAAGTAATAGGAGCAATATTTCTCCTTGAATAACTAGGCAGAAACTAAAAGGATTAAAAGGATGACACACATAAAGGAATTCTCTAAGATCAAAGTATCTGAGCTGGGAGAAGAAAGTTAGTTATCCAGCATTAGGAAAATGAAAGATAAAAGGATGAATCTGTTGATTTACACACCAACCCCTTGAGAGCACAGCTGGCCTACTTGTTAGGGTTAGGGGGTTATCTGTAATCTTGGGGAAAATAGAACTGCAAACAATTTGCCAATTGGGCATGCAGAGCATATTTACACTGTTACAGAGTAACAATCCCTACTTCCAAGTCTTTTCAAACCTCACAATAAACAATTCTGCTTAAGGTAACTACCAAAGCCTAAAAACCAACTTCACAGCTCTTCAGTAATTGTTCCAGTGCCACAAACAGTAGTAGCTGTATGGAGCACAGGAGATTTTCTACTGCCAAGTCGGTTTGTGTTTCCAAAGTGAAAATTTCTTATTAACGTAATATACCTGGAATAAATACATCCCTAACTGAAGCAAGAGGCTGCACCTACAAGCATCATTCTCAGAATATGGCAACTTAAATTCAGTGACATAAAAGCACTTATAAGCACCTTGCTTAACAAGATATTCAGACATAACCTACATCATAGGCTTGACACACCTGGTTAAAAGCAATCTAGTTATAGGCAAAGACTGTTCAATTGTACTGAAATGAAAACAATGCAATTTAGCTGACCAATCAAATTATTAAAGTTTCTATGTCTGGTTTAATTTAGGTTCTTATGAACTAAAAATTTTCTTTTATATGAGGTATAACTGACTTGCAATATTACATTAGTTTCAGGAAGAAATTTTGCTCTTCCGTAGTTTTTCACTTGACAGATTCAATATTCAATATTCCTAGACATCAGAATTTATCAGTATTAATTAATCTCAAAAATATACAAGCAACTCCTGCAGCTCAATTACAGAAAAATAAATGACTCAATCAAAAAGTGGGCCAAAGAACTCAACAGACATTTCTCCAAAGAAGACATAAAAATGGCTAACAAACACATGAAAAGATGATGCTCAACATCACTCATTATCAGAGAAATGCAAATCAAAACCACAATGAGGTACTTTACACCAGTCAGAATGGCTGCAATCCAAAGGTCTACAAGCAATAAATGTTGGAGAGGATGTGGAGAAAAGGGAACCCTCTTACACTGTTGGTGGGAATGCAAACTAGTACAGCCACTATGGAAAACAGTGTGGAGATTCCTTAAAAAACTGGAAATAGAACTGCCATATGACCCAGCAATCGCACTGCTGGGCATACACACCGAGGAAACCAGAAGTGAAAGAGACACATGTACCCCAATGTTCATCACCGCATTGTCTACAATAGCCAGGACATGGAAGCAACCTAGATGTCCATCAACAGATGAATGGATAAGAAAGCTTTGGTACATATACACAATGGAATATTACTCAGCCATTAAAAAGAATACATTTGAAGCAGTTCTACTGAGGTGGACAAAACTGGAGCCTATTATACAGAGTGAAGTAAGCCAGAAGGAAAAACAACAATACAGTATACTAATGCATATATATGGAATTTAGAAAGATGGTAACAATAACCCTGTATGCGAGACAGCAAAAGATACGCAGATGTATAGAACAGTCTTTTGGACTCTACGGGAGAAGGCAAGGGTGAGATAATATGGGAGTCGGCATTGAAACATGTAAATTATCATATGTGAAATCAATCGCCAGCCCAGGTTTGATGCTTGATACAGGGTGCTCAGGGCTGGTGCACTGGGATGACCCAGAGAGATGGAATCAGGAGAGAGGTGGGAGGGGGATTCTGGAAGGGGAACACATGTATACCCATGGCGGATTCATGTCAATGTATGGCAAAACCAACACGATAATGTAAAGAAAATAAATTAATTAATTAAAAAAAAAGAATTTATCAGTATTAAGAGTTCAAATTCCTTCTCCAAATTTTATATTTTCTGACAGAATCCATCCACAATGTCACTTGTTTCCTTTTTAAAATTTTTCTTATAACAAGTTACAAATTATCACTAAAGATTCAAATTACACAAATCCTACAGAATGAATTGAGAAAAATCTCTTTTCTACCTCCATATAGGAGATAACTACCGCTAATCCCATACACACTGAGCCAAACCTTCAGGTATGAATTTTTCTACATATATAAACTCAGATGTATATGGTCTTAAGAGGTTTTTTTAAAAAGCATATGAATGTGATAATACACATATTGTTCCATATTTTTCTCTTAAGATGTTGGAGATCTTTTTATGTCAGTACAACACATCCACCCCAGTCTATTTAATGGTTGCTTAATAATAATAGTGCATAATAGATTTCTCATTTTTTCACCCAGCCATTTACCTATTTATTGAGGCTTTCCTAACTCTTTGTAATTATAACCAATTCTGCAATTAAAGTTATACACACCAACTAGATACTTGCCATAAAACACAGTCAATACTACAATTATGGAAGCACATTCTATAAGTAAGATTCCTCTAAAAGATGAAATATTTGAGACAACATTTTCTACAACCCCAGAAACACAAAGAAAAAATTATATGGAGTGACACCAGAGAAATTTCAATTTTTTGTTTGTTAACTGTTCAAAATCTTTTCCTAGTTACAAAATGCTGGTTGAATTGTCCCCTACTTTGTTGTAAATACTTGTGGAGCTCTGGACGGAGCTCCAAAACACTTCTCTCTTGCATATTTAACACCCTGGAACTCAAAGCAGTGTTTAAACCCTGACATCGCTAATTATACACTCCCTTACAGTTTACCTCTGTCATCATCTTTCCTTAGAAAAAGCATGCATTCCTTGCTTACACACCTTCCAACATTTCATCTCTCCTGCTTCTCTCTGATCAATCACATCAGACCACAGTTTTTCATCATCTTGCCAAGTCAACCCCTCTGGGCCCATTATGCTCTCACCTGTGTCCCTGAGCACTCCTACAGTGAAATTCATCCATTTCAGGTCATCCATCCATCTGAGGTCTACTTTCCTAGAGACTCTCCCAACTGCTGACCAATTCTGCTAATTCACTGTTTGTCTAACTTTCAAATCACCCCCAGATACTACGCTAAAGTCTACAATCTAGACTAACTCTTAAATCATTTCTCTTTCCAGCTTCTTTCTCATTTCTGTTAGATTCTTTGTAGAACTGAAGCCTTCCTCTTCATCTTAAGGGTATAATACTCTATAGACTCTCTTATCCTTCCTTATAAACTCAAAATAGAGAAAGATATTCCACACACTATTCCGTGAACCAACCTCTCCTACTTGAACAAACCTCTCCTACTTTTAAGTCTTGATAAGAGAGTCCTTGATTTTGTAAATACAGAACTTTTTGTTAACATCAAAATATTATGAGGATCTTACACAACAGTTCGGTTCAGTAGCTCAGTTGTGTCTGACTCTTTGCAACCCTATGGACTGCAGCACACCAGGCATCCCTGTCCTACACAACAGTGGGTTGAATTTTCATTATCTAATGATTTAGCTCAACTTTCAGTCAATTTGGAGACAATGCTTAGGGTATGAATCAACCAGTTAACACCTGGTTTTAACTTCACAGCTTACATTTTGGAAATGAACTTTTCAACTCTACCAGGGACCTCAGTCTCACAGTATTGTCTCTTTTGTTGGTATACATGCTCTCTTCCTGAACACAAACTTAATTTCTTCTACCTTTATATGTGTAACTTCTCTAATGATTTCTTTATAGCCAAATGCAATTAATCTCTCTCTGCAGTATTAAACATGAATGACTTTTTTCTACTCTTACAGACTTTCTACTAAGGCAATATACCACTTTGGAACGTTTGTGCCTATCACTACTATTCTTTGGCCTCTCTTCCTGGTACTCCGATTTCTTCTTTCAAACCCACTGGTAGTGGTTCTTAATTTATTATTTCTGACTTCATACACTGTTTGGTAAAATGTATCATCAGTGGCATCTTCCACAATGCACTAGTTCTTTCCCAGCTGGCAGGAGTCCTCACCAGGAGTCCTATCCTGTCATCTGGAACATTCCTGGCCTAACTAGTCTCTGAATTTCTATTCATTTCACTCGCAATCTAAAACACAGCAATGAACAAGGACTGTGTTATTATCACCCACACCTGTTGCACGTGTATTTACTGTTCCTTTCAATCAGGCAGCAATTCCTTGAAGGCAATTCCCTTGTTCTAGTTGTCTCTTCTAGAGGCAGAGTGCCAAGTACAAAGAGATCACTTCAAATATCTTTTCTTTCCTTTTACTAAAATTTGTTATTGAAGTATAGTTGCCTTATAGTGGTGTGTTAATTTATGATGTACATCAAAGTGATTCAGTTATACATACATATCAAATACCTTCTAGTACTTTCTACGTACCTAAAATGTACAGTCAAAAATTCTCAAACCACAGAAAGAGAACACTATATTGCAGGATGCTAAGTAGGCATACAGTAAAAGAAAGTCTCCATAATTAAAAGTTTAAGAAATACTGGGTTAAACAAAGTTAACAGATTTATTTGTAGAACTTCCTAAAAACTTTAAACTTGCTAACTGAGAATCTCCAAAAGCAGAATTACCCAAACTTATGTTACAAAACTCTTTCCCATTTTATACTGCTCATTACCAGAACCGGTTAACTTTTCCTTTTCTAGGGAACACAACTGAGAAAATGCTCATTCAACAATATTCTCTTTCACATCTACTTCATACTCAGTATGTTTAAGAATATGGCAATATCACTAATTTTATGATTTATCATAGAAGCCAGTCTCAACATCACTTAAATAGCCCCAAAGCCATTACACAGTATAATTACCAAACAATTTTGAAGGATTCATTTCAGAATATTTTTTAATTGCAGCTCTCTAACTTCCTTTAAATACAATCTCATTTATGAAAATGTCACTTATATACACCACTGGAGCAAAAAGGTATAATCCCATATTAAAAAAAAAAAAAAACCAGCAACATCTGTTAAGAGCTGTGTGAAGTTTAGCTGAATTGACACTCTCTCACTGAAGCCAAAGGTAAAACATTATAAAGGACAAAGTGCATTCCAAAGAATCAAGAATAAGAGTAAGACAAAATAAATTTTGAAAATAGATACACTATTTTTCTCTGGAAGCTTCTTAATGCTTATTAGCACATGAAATGTTCCATTAAGTCCTGCAATTAAAAAAAAAAAGGCCAGTTCAGCATTGTTTACATTTGCGTCTCAAATTTATTTGACCATAAAATCTTTTTTCCCCTCAGTAACACTTACTAACATCCAAATACAATCTAATAAATAACAGTTTTACCAGTATTTCTGATTGGAAAAAGCTATCAAAAAAGAACTGTTACCCTCATTCTTCTGTTTCAACATTCTGCAATGTTGAAATCAAATAATCTTTCAGAAAACCTTCAACAAGCAGCAGGTATTCACAAAGTAAACCTCTAAATTTTCCCGTCTAATCTCATCCCCACTCAGTTCTTCTGCCTAGAAATTTTATTTCAATAATTAAGATGTAGGAAGAAATCAAAGACAAATCTTGTCTTAACAGTTAACTTTAAGAACCATACACCAAAGAGGAGATGAATTCTGGATACTCCTGGAATCATGTAAAACTCTGATCCAGGTTAAAAGCAGGATCTTTGAAATGCCTCAAATACTAGTAGTGTATTTCTTGCTCTGTCACCTGTTTCCTCAGTGGTAAAACACTGTGGAATGGGGATGCTGGCTGTGTGAAAATGTCTAACATTTCATCTCCACCCTAAACTCTGAACCTCCACTCTTATCTGAACCTTTTCTGAACCAGATCTTATGTCTTCTTTTATAGTACTATATTTTTTACTTCCTTTTTCCTAGAACAAGATATGAAATGATCTGCAACCAGAAAGCCAGGTACTTGACTAGTTACTCAGTAACACTTAATTACCAAACCAAGCACACCAGGGGCCTGCAAATTCATTACCCCACAGCTCCAAACTAAATTATATCTTTTGGAAAACCACTCTGCTACCCTGAGACATAGCAAAAGTATAACTGATTCTAAAGTCTGCTCTCCCACTAATAATTTCAGCGAGCTATTTATAGTTGTTTGTTTTTTGTGCAGTTTTTTTAGTCTACTCTAAATTTAAACCTGCTCTTCATTTTAGAAGCTGAAATTAGCATTAAGTTAAACATAAGAAAAAGAGACACTAATCAGCACAAGCTACCTCCTTCTCAGTTCTTCTTGAAAAGGGCTACAAAGAGTAACTTTCCCAGATAGCTTCAATTCTATTGCAATCATAATTCCCTTAAAGGGAATTTTCTTCAAGGGGTAAGGTCATTGCAAATTTCAATAAAGAAGGTAAGAATTCAATTATTTTTACTCACAATAGCCAAGTTAGTACCAATTTTAGAGCATATCAGTCATTTCAGAAACAATTCTGACAATTCCTTTTGAACTCACTGTGCGTGTGTGCTAAGTCACTTCAGTCATGTCCGACTCTTTGCGACGCTATAAACTGTAGCCCGCCAGGCTCCTCTGTCCTTTGGATTCTCAAGGCAACAATACTAGAGTGGGTTGTCATACCCTCCTCCTGGGGAATCTTCCCGACCCAGAGTACGAACCTGCATCTCCTTACATCTCCTGCATTGGCAGGTCCTTTCTTGACCACTAGCGCCACCTGGGAAGCCCCTTTTAACTCACATCACTTTCAGGTTACTATTAAAATGACTAAGTCTCAAATCAAGTAATAGAAGGGCCTAACTTCAGGTTTTAGCTCTTCTAGGTAAAACATCAATTAAATGTTGGCCAATATTTCTCATAAGGAAGTCTTTCAAATGGAAGCAAACTCAAGCGATAAATGAAGTACGATCTCTCTCCACGGTCACTTCCGGGCCCATTTGCCAAGGTATTGATCAGCATTGGGTTCTGTTGAGGGGGGACGGGGTGGGGGAGGCAGGAAGTAAGATCATGCGTTAATGTCATTGTGGTAGTTCTAGTTCTATTTTCTGCTGGGCGTGCCCGAAAGGAAGCAACTAAAATTAAGTATTTTTTAAAGGATAAGTCCTAGAAATATGCGAGATAAATTCAAGAGACCTCCCCTGATGTTCCACAGGTTGCCCCACTCACCTGGACTCTTCCGAATTCACTCCCCTCCACACCTCAGTTCCTCAGCCCTCGCCCCTTTTCCAATACAGACACTGCTTTTCCCTCTTGGTTCTCTTCTAGGCGCAAAGCCCCCACTCGGCCTCCCAGATCCCCTCTAGGGCCCGCCCTCCTCTCAGGTGCCCTCCCAGGTCCACCCCCCCACAAACACTCCAGCTCCCCGAAGCGACCCCCACCCCCAGCAGCCTCAGCCACCGCGGGACGCCCCCGGCCCAACACCCAGATTTCGCACCCTCCTCACTCCCGCTCCCGCCGGCGCCACCGGCCTCGGCGGCGCCCGCACGGCACCCCAGCACCGCCCCGCAACACGCCCCCCGCCCGCGGCCCCCTTACCACACATGCTGCAGGAGGCACGGTTGGCAAGGCGAATGGCGAGCGGCTGGCGAGTCCGGGAGCGTACACGAGCCTGCAGGGCAACCCGCGGGCTTGAGGACCAAAGGGGCGCCGACAAGACTCCCTCAGGGGATGCGACGGCGGAGGCAACGACAGCGGTCTCGGCCTCCCGGGCTTGCCAGCAACTGCCGCCGGGCCCCGCCCCCCGGCGCGCACCGCGCCGCCGCCGCCGCCGCCCGCAGGCCCCATTGGGCGGCGCCCGCGCCGCTCACGCGCAGGTCCCGCCTCCCCACGCCGCCCCGCCCCGCCCCGCCCCCGAGCCCACGCAGGCCCTGGCCTGCTGGTGGCTGAGACGTGGCACCGGTTCGCGGCCGCATCCGCCTGAGGTTCCTGGAGACGCCCGCCCCGGGGGCGAGCAGCGCGAGGCACTCCCCTGCGGGGAATAAGGAACTCGGCGGCTGGCAGGGAACGACGAAAAAGGATTAGTAAACAGGATGGACTTGTTAGCAAAGCAAATAGCGTGCGTCGTCCGCCTCGGGTAGCCCAAGGCCCCAAGCCTCAGCACCCCATCGAGCGGAGAAGGAGGAGGAAGAGAACAGGAGGCCTTATCCAGGGGGACCAACAACAAGTCAGGGAGGGAAAAGGACACAAGATTGATGAGAAATTGCAAAGGATTGAGTGAGGGGAGGGGAGAAAGGCAATATTCAGGTTCGGCCAGTCCTTCTGGTGACAGGAGATTCAGGTCCCCGCTGAAACTCTTAAGTCATATGCGCGGCCTCTAAAACCTCTGCTCCCCATCCCCACCGCATAACCCCCTTTTTTGCAGAGGCAGAGGGGCTGACTGTAAGGTTCAACTATCCAACACTATGCGCTCGGCTTAAGAAACGCTGCTGGCCAACAGGAGAGGAGGAGTGTAGGAATTGCCCAGATTTGACAGCCTTAGCTTGAGCTCATGAATGATTAATTCTATGAATTAATGCACCATTCCTGCCAAGAGAGACTTAATCAGAGAGAGATGATGTTTCTGAAAATTTACTACCTGAGCATTTGCTTTAAGAAGATTTAAATGCTATCCTTAATCAAATGTAGAGCGCTATCATAACTCGATTAATGGACCAAGACAAGAATCAAGTAAAATTTGTGTAATATACAGAACACCACATGATCTCTAACCCCACGTCTCTCACACTACTGATGTCTTCCTACTCTACCTTTCAGCCCTTTACACTCTGAACAGGTAGTTTCTCAACTGGGCAGTTTCTCAACATCCTCAATCTTTTGCACTTATTAGTTAATCTTCAGGGAATCCCCAGACCATCTCTGCCTAAGTATTGCTTCTTGGGGAAAACCCTTTTTGTCTTCCCCAGAGAGACTGAAGTCTATTCAGTAACCTCTCATTCTTTGAGCTGCCGCCTTTAAAGCGATATGCGTCTATATTTTATGATTTTTTTGTATATTTCCCTGCAAAGCTAAGTTTCTTGAGAGTAGAACAAGTCTTTGCATGCCCAGCACCTAGTATACCCTAGCACAAAGTAAGAGATCAAAAATGTTTCTTAATGAGTGGGAAAAGTCCTATGTTCTTAGCAGAACTGACTTTCTGTGGTTGGTTATCTAATCAAGTGCAAAGGGCTTTCCAGTTTTTCTTAGAGGAAAAAAGATGTCCTTTTAGCATGTATCTGTAAAAGATGAAAACACTAATTCAAAAAGATACGGTGCACGCCAATGTTCAGCACTATTTACAGTAGCCAAAGTATGGAAGCAATCTAAATGTCTATTGACAGATGCATGGATAAAGAAGGCACATTATATTCCATTACATATTATATATATATATATACATATATATATATATATATATATGATGGAATTTTATTCAGCCATAAAAAGAATGAAATAATGCCATTTGCAGCAACATGGATGGTCCTAGAGATTATCAAACTAAGTGAAATAAATCAGACAAGCACAAATATCACAGGATATCACTTATATGTGAAATCTAACAAATTATACAAATGAACTTATTTACAAAACTGAAATAGACTCACAGACATAGAAAACAAACTTATGGTTACCAAAAAGGAAAGGGGGGAGGAATAAATTAGAATTTGGGGGTTAACATATACACACTACTATATATAAAATAGATAACCAACAAGGACATACTGTATGGCACAAGAAACTATTAATATATTCAATATCTTGTAATAACCTATAATAGAAAAGAATGTGAAAAAGAATATGTAACTGAATATATATATGTATTTAAAGCTGAATCACTTTGCTGTACACCTGAAACTAACCCAACATTGTAAATCAACTATATTTCAATAAAAAATTTGTTTTCAAAAGAGGAAGAAGATGCCCTTTTATCACTGTTCTCAAAGGAAGGCAGGAAAATGTCACATTTGACTAATTAAAGTACTTCTCACCTGAAAGCCATTTAATATGTCAGGCCTTGAAATAGGTTCCTTAATTACCCATAGTAAAGTTAAGAAACAGTGAGCTGTTTGCTGTTTGTTAATAGACTACACATTTTTTAACTCAAGAGGCAAAAAAGTCTCTGTGCATGTACGTTAGCCTCAGAACCATCATCTAAGAGGTCTTAGCAGAATCTTAGTGATATTGCCAAGGAGTGAAGGTATGATTCCAGAGTTTGAACATTTGTGCATCACCAGAAAACCCGTTGATGCCACAAAGCAAATGTTACCCAGTGTCACCAAAGTTCTCACACTCAAACTCATTATCTATCGGACCCCGGCTTTCCTCTTCTGCTTGCTCATCTATCGTGACTATCAATTTGTCTTGTCCATTCTACAGCTATTTTGGAAGATGCTTATGCACCGGTTGCCAGGAAGAAACTTTGAAGGTCAATATTTTCCCAGCCCAACCTTGAACAAGCTCACCCACCCACTGCAACAAAGAGCCTTTGTAACCATCAGTCAAGACACTGATACGGAAGAACTTTGTCTGACCCCCATCTCTACAGAGCTTTGCCATAGCTGGACCTTTGGGGATAAGGGCTGGAGGAGAAGAAAATAAATGATCTCTGAAAGAAGCAGGACATCTGGGTCTAATCCAAACATCTGAGGAAATGGAAAAGATTTTCTTTCCTGAACAAAAGTTCTGAACTAACTAAACTCAAAAAAAAAAAAAGTAATGATGGTAACAAGGTGTAATTCATTTTCTTTTTATGTAAGTCCATTTCCCTGATCCTGTTGAATATGATGGTTCTCAGCCTTCTCCTTGCCATGCTAACTGATGGGCTGAAGGCCATTAGAGATTTCATTGTCTTTGCTAATGAAACAAAAAACCATAATTGAAATGGCTTTATAAGATTTTTAAATGCCCCCATGTTTGTATTTTTGTTATCCCTCATCTGGATTATAATAATAAGTAGCAATAAATTACTAAAATTAAAAAGGTCTGGGTACAAAATTCTAGTTATAAGATAAATAAGTCCTGGGGATGTAGTGTACAGGATGGTGACTATAATTAATGAGACCATACTGTGTATTTGAAAGTTGCTAAGATATTAAAAATTCTCATCCCCAGGGACAAAAATTATAACTGTATGGTGATGGATGTTAACTAGACTTATTGTGGTGATCATTTGTAATAAGTACAAATCAATAATTTTATACACCTGAAACTAATATATGTCAATTATATCCCAATATTTTTAATTAATTTTTATTGTTGGCTTCACTGGGTCTTTGTTGCTGCACACAAGCTTTCTCTAGTTGCAGCGAGCAGGGGCTACTCTTCACTGTAGTGCATGGATTTCTCATTGTGGTGGTGTCTTGTTGCAGAACACAGGCCCTAGAGCACAGGCTCAGTAATTGTGGCCCATGGGCTTAGGTGCTCCTCGGCATGTGGGATCTTCCTGGAACAGGGATGGAACCCATGTCCCCTGCACTGGCATGCGGATTCTTAACCATTGGACCACCAGAGAAGCTCCTATCTCAATATTTCAAAAGGTCTCTGCATTAAAAGAATATGGAAAGCCAGGACATGTATAGCCCACTTTTTCTGGAGTTATGTGGAGAAGTGTACTTCAGTGAACAGAGAAGATGATAGCAAGTATCGAAGGAAAAAGAAGTAGGTTGAGCCACAAAGGCCTCTGAGAAGAAAAGTAACAAACAGAAGAACAGAAGGCACCAGTCACAGCCTCAGGAAGACCCCCCTGGTGAACCCTTTTGGTTCCACCTCTACCCCAGTTCATCCTGTACACCTTCACACCAGAGTGATCTTTCAAAAATATAGATCAGATCCTGTTTCTCTCTGCTTCCAATTCAGTGGGTATCCTTCACCTGCAGGGTTAAGTCCAGACTCCTATGCACACACTATTTGTTATTCAGATCTCGCTCTTGTCAGTTTTATTAGCATCATCTCCCACCATTCTATTCAAGCATCTTATAGTCTAGCTATATTTAATCTATTGGCAGTTCCCTAGAGAAAAATCCTAAACTTCTGCATCTTTGCATTTTCCCTTTTTAAAAAAGAAAGCATTAAGAAGGGAACCAAATATTAAGTCGTGAGGGCTCGACTATAGAGAACTAGAAAGTTACTCACAAAATAAGATTATAAGGGAATCAGCAAGTTCCCTGTGCAAAATTACCTTCACTTCTTCCCTATCACGTTTCCTGAATTCTACCTGTACATATATATTTAATGTGGAATACTACTCACTACTCCCTCCCCAAGGAGATCTACATTAAGTCATTATCATCCATTACACTTTCGAGTGAAAATATGGGATTATTTTCATTTGGATACCAGGTGTGAAAAAAGCCCCTGAGGAAATGCAAGTTTTGATGGAGAAAAAGTGAAGATAATTCTAAAATTAGAAGGAAGGCAGACCCAGACAAATTACCTTGGCTGATGACACTGGGCGAGAAAGGGACAACATAAGGGCATGTGGAACTAGCTATGGTAATGCCAGAGAGAAGAGGCTGAGATATGGAAGGAGGAATCAGAAAGAAGTTGGAGATGAAGGCAAACTCTATCCACTGTGATGGTTGATTTTATGTGTCAATTTGGTTGCACTAGAGTGCCCTGATATTTGGTAAAATATTATACTATGGATGTTTATATTCAGTGGACTTTGGTGAAGCACATTGCCTTCCATTACGGAGACGGGCCTCATCCAATTAGCTAAAAGTTTGAACAGAACAAATACTGACACACCCACCTCCAAGAGTTAGAAAGAATTCCCCAGCGGAACTAGAGTTGGATTGCAACATCAGCTCTTCCCTATCTCCAGCCTGGAACCCATCCTGCATGCTTTGGACTCACTAGCCTCCATGACTCCGTGAGCCGATTCCTTAAAATGAATTTCACTCTCTCTCCCTTCTTCCCTCTCACTTTCTCTCCTCCTATCTTTCCTATTAGTTCTGTTTCTCTCTTTTCCTCTCCCTCTCTCCTTCTCTCTCGCTCTCTCTCTCCGTCTCTCCTAATAGTTCTGTGTTTCTAGAGAACCCTAATACATCCAAGGTTGATCTTACTGATTTCCTCAGTGTGAATATATGTATTTATGTTAAATTTCTAGAGGAAACTCAAACTAGTTGAAAAAGGAGATTTATTGGCTAACGTAATTGGAAGGACAGACATACAAAGAGTTTCAAGTACATCTATATCCAGGGACACAAACTATGTTAGAACACTTTGTCTCTATCTGTGACCTCATGGACAAGGAAAAGACCCCCACACAGCTCTGAAATCACATTTTTCCAGCTTGCAGTCCAAGGGGAGAGAGGTTACTTCTCCATCCTCATTTTTTATATTGTAGGCAAGGATTCTGATGGGTCTAGTATGAGTCACATGTCCCATTCTCATGGCAAAGAAGGCAGGACATGGTGATTGGACAGAACCACATGGAGTCACAAGGATGTAGAAGGTCTTCAAAAGAAAGGATGAAAAGAATGAGGAAACACCAAAGACACACAGTCAAAGATGTCCACTCCTCAGGTTTAAGGACAAATTTGAGGTACTGACTCCAACTAGAATGAACAATGAACACACTTCGCAATACTCCCCTCTAGGGTGGCTCCAAATTCCCCCAGTAGGCAGAACCTGGGGCAAGTTTTCTACCTTTGCTAGAAACAAACTCATCCTACTGCCAAGAAATTCTCAACAAATTGGACACATGAGATTAACCAGTCCTGTCTACTATTTCTGTCCTCTAGGATGTGACCAGAGCCAAAATAAAAGTGGACCATTCTAGGGAGATGCCTAGAGCTAAAAGACAGCTAGAAATGTACAGTGACAGGAAAATACTGTTTCCTGGAGTTTCTTACAAAAGTAGATTCTGCAGACTGTAAGCACCCTGTGGAATTTTCATTGATAATTCTGATGTGGAGAAGCAGAGCATAAGGCTGGGAGTGTAAATTTACTCTCACAAAGGGATGTAAATTCCCACTGGACCGGAGAGCAGCTAGCTTCATATTCCTGTATTACAAACTGTCCACCATATGCACTGCTTGGGCCCATAATGGTCTGGAGCAAGTAACAGATGGAAAAGATGTTTGTCTACTAGAAAGCAGTGGCTATGAAGACAAGAGATGCTTTTTCCCTTCTCTGAGATAGGGATACTCAGGAAAGGTACATGGGTTCAATTCCCTAAAGGCAAAATAGTATAGTACTGTGCAAAGGCTCTGCAACCAGAATGCCCAGGGTTCATGTTCCTGGCTTTTCCCCTTAAGTTCTATGGCAATGGAATATTTATGTCTCTTCTCTGTGCCTCATGGAAACAATAATAGTTACCAATCTCATAGGATTAAATTACTTCATAAATATAAGGTGCTTACAACAGTGTCACACAGTGCTTGTGCAATGAAAGTTTGCTACTTTTATATATTTTTCCTTGTCATTCTGTTTAGGGCTTGTTGGGGCCCAAGGCAGGCACCCGAAAATATGCCTCAAAGACATATTATTTTGAATTCAAGTTACTTAAGAAATAGCCATTACAAGAGGGACACTTTGACCCTCTCGTCTCCCTGAAAGCAGGAAATAAATCTTCCATGTGACAGGTACCCTTCCTGTACTGGGAGGCAGGAAGACATCCTTATCAGCAGAGATAGGGAATTCAGACCAAAAGGTTATCTAAACAAACCTTGTCACTTCCTTTCTACCTTAGAGTCCAGACTTTTTCCTTACTAATTGAGCATGTGTGTTCAGTCATGTCTGGCTCAATGCAATGCAATGGACTGTTGCCTGCCAGGCTCCTTTGTATGTGGGATTTTACAGGCAAGGATACTGGGGTGAGTTGCCATTTCCTCCTCCAGGGAATCTTCCCAACCCAAGGACTGAACCCAAGTCTCCTGCATCTCCTGCATTGGCAGGCAAATTCTTTACACTGAGCCACCTGGGAAGTCCTACTAATTAAACACCCAAACTTAAATTTCTTTGTTCTGTCAATTCCTCTCAATTTTGTCTGAAAATATAAAAGCTAACTGCTTTGGCCACGTCTTAGGTCCCATTGCTATGAGACTTCCATAAGAATTCATTGTTTTTCTTTTTCTCCAGCTAATCTATTTTGTATCAATTTAATTATTTGTCCACTCATAAGAACTCAAGAGAGGTAGAGGGGGAAATTACTCCTTCCATGATAAGCTTCACCCTAATTTTGTTGAGTAAAAAATCCTCCAGGTGCTCTCTTAACTTTTGGCCAATAATCTCTGTTTCAAATACATATTGAAATGTCCCATAAAGTGCTTTCAAGAATATTTCATGTAACAAAAATTTATACATTTTTAGAGGTTAATTTTTGTTTTAGTGAAAAACTAACTAATGATTACTTTCTTTGAAGCTGTCCTGGAGGAAGAAATATCTTAAACATTCAAAATGAAAAACTATTACTGGATTAAGCTACATCTAAATGAATGTTTGACTGAAAAAATATTTGAAAAAGTGGCCCAGTTAAAAATGTATATTTGTTGTCATTTTAGGATCAACATTTGGCACTGTCTGCCACAAGTAATTAAGCAGTAAAATTACTTACAAAGTTCTCCACGATTTACCAGGTTTTTTGTTAGAAGGCAACCAGCTTCAAATGAGAGTAACTGATAACAGTAGCTTTAACAAGAAAACCTTTTATTTCACATGATACTCTGAAAATGGGTGCTTCCTGGACTAGCTCAAAGGTCAGTAGAGTCCTCAAATATCCTCAGGTCTCCTTTTTTTTTTCCCTTCTTCTTTGCCATTCTTAGCAAACTGGCTTTTCATGATCACAAGCTGATTGTCAGAGCCTTGGACATCAAGTCTTCATATTACAGTGTACCTAGCAGGGAGGAATGGAATGGAGAGGCAAAGAGCCTTCTTTAAATATAAACTTCCTCCTCTCTCAACCAAGGAAGACAACCTTTCCAGAACTTTCTAATAGATTTTCTCTTTCAGCTCACAGGCAGAGTTGGGTCATGTATCCATAGTTAAGAAGCTTCCCTGGTGGCTCAGCTGGTAAAGAATCCACCTGCAACAATAGAGACATGAGTTCGACCCCTGGGTTGGGAAGACCCCCTGGAAAAGGGAACGGCCTCCCACCCCAGTATTCCGGCCTGGAGAATTCCATGAACTGCATAGGCCATGGGGTCACAAAGAGTCGGACATGACTGTGTCCATACTTAGACTAATGACTGGCAAAGAAAAAAGGAATTAAGATGTACTGAGTTAGACTAGTCATAATTGTGAGACCTATCTTCCCTGGGCAAAGGGCAAGCAAACAGTACCTGAGAAGGCCTCTCAGTGAGAAGAAAGCCTCAGCGTAAACTCTTTGGGTGTAAGAAGGGTAGGCAACCAAGAACTTATACAGCCTTTTCCGCACGAAGTACTGCCTACCTCTGCCCCATTCCAGCTAAGGCCTTCCACTTCACACTCAAGTCCTACTTAGCTTCCTGCAGCTCCCAAATACATTTCACAGCTTCCAGATTCTGATTACAACACTTTGTATGCTGAGAATGTTCTCCACCTTTCCTCCTTGTTCTTCATGGCTGCTTCCTTTTGTAGATAATCTTTCCAGTAACTTCACCTCTCAGTTCTGTGAGTTCCTATATTCCAGTAACTGAATCTCCCACCCCGACTCAGCCACTTATTTTGTGGCCAGACCCAAGACTGATTAATTGCATCTCCTCCACAATCTCAATTTCCTGTAGCTTCAGCTAAAGGGCAGGTTAACATGCCTAGCTTACAAAATAATTCCCATAGTTTAACCTAAATTCATCTATAATGGCTCAGGAAACAAATTCTCCAACTGCAATGCCCTCTTCTATGAACCAAAATAATAAAAATAAAAACTTCTCTTTCCAGCACTCACAACTGCTGGAGCTCTTTTTGTTTCCATCCCTATGTTCATCTCCATACTTTTGGGGAAGAAAATTCCAAAGATCCAATGTACTTATGTTTCCTTTCCTGATAGAACTGCTGTCTCTGAATTCCTATAGACAAACAAGAAGGTGAAAGTGAAAGTCACTCAGTCCCATCGGCCACTGCAACCCCATGGACTATAGCCTGCCAGGCTCCTCTGTCCATGGAATTCTCCAGGCAAGAATACTGGAGTGGGTAGCTGTTCCCTTCTCCAGGGCATCTTCCCAACTCAGGAATAAACCCAGGTTTCCCTCATTGCAGGCAGATTCTTCACCGTCTGAGCCACCAGGGAAGCCCCATCAAAAACAAGAGACATGTAATTTGCTATTTGCGTCATCTGAAAAAAGTCACCTCTATGTTAGAAAGTTGTTGTTCAGTTGCTAAGTTGTGTCCAACTCATTGCAACCCCATGGACTGCAGCACTCCAGGCTTCCCTGTCCTTCACTATCTCCCGGAGTTTGCTCAAATTCATGTCCATTGAGTTGGTGATGCTGTCTAACCATCTCATCCTCTGCTGCCCCCTTATCCTTTCACCTTCAATCTTTCCCAGCATCAGGGTCTTTTCAAATGAGCTGGCTCTTTGCATTATGTTAATAGAAAGATAACTGCTGAAATTTCTGGCATGGCACACTAAGGCAGTTTTTCTCAATTCAGCCTGCTGTCTTGTAATCAACAGAAATTTTGTCTACATTCTAGGACTTAGTTCTCTATCAGTTTTCAGCATTATGATCTTTTTTTTTTTTTTTTTGGTCTTTCAGTGGGAAGTTACACGATACTACATTGGGAGCTACTAGCCAGATACCATTTTTTAAAAATATTTTATTTATTTGGCTGTATCGGGTCTTAGTTGCAGGACTTGAGATCTTTCACTGTGGCATGCAGGCTCAAGTGCTCTGCAGCACGCCGGGTCTTAGTTCCCTGATCAGATATCCAACTGTGACCCCTACATTGCAAGGTGGATTCTTAATCACTGGACCACCAGGGAAGTCACCAGATACCATTTTAAAACTAAAATTGTTTAGTGTTTAACAAGGTAAAAATTCAGTAAAAATAATTTAAAACATCTCATAAAAAGTGAAGCCATTTTAGAATATCTTAAGATTCTCCTTATTTACTTCTGTATTTAAAAAGTAAATAAATCAGACTGGGGGTAGGGAATGTATTTTAAACTGCTTCACACATTATGCAAAGAAGGAACCATGAGAAATGAAGAACAAAAATAAAAATATCCCTGGATAAAATCCACGTGTACAGAAGATGATTCAGGATATTATAAATAACTCACATGACGTAAAGCAAACATGCAATATTTATATATCATTCTCTGAAGAAAGGACATATTTTATTAATCCTCAAGTTGCTTAGCAGATTAATAATGAAAGCTTAGTACATATTATCAACAAGTCCAACTGCAGGGCCCACAGAAAACTCAAATGAGTTTAAGGTGAGTTTGCTTCTTTTTCATCTGATTCATCATCCATTACCTAAGACAAACAAACAAAAAAAAAGAGAATACAAGAATTAAGGAATAGAATTTGCTATTTTTCTGATTTTAATATTACTTGCTTACCTAAAATACTCTGCAACAACGCATACCAATCCAGTAAGAATAAATCTATCAACAGCCCCAAAGCACAAGGTTTGCATCAAAATATATTATAGCAACATAAAAGCAAACTGAATGTTCAATTCAGTTCAGTTCAGTCGCTCAGTCATGTCTGACTCTTTCCGAACCCATGAACCACAGCACGCCATCCCGTCCATCACCAGCTGCCGGGGTCTACCCAAATCCATGTCCATTAGGTTGGTGATGCCATTCAACCATCTCATCCTCTGTTGTATCCTTCTCCTCCTGCCCTCAATCTTTCCCAGCATCAGGGGCTTTTCAAATGAGTCAGCTCTTCGCATCAGGTGGCCAAAGTATTGCAGTTTCAGCTTCAACATAAGTTCTTCCAATGAACACCCAGGACTGATCTCTTCTAGGATGGACTGGTTGGATCTCCTTGAGGTCCAAGGGACTCTCAAGAGTCTTCTTCAACACTACAGTTCAAAAGCATCAATTCTTCGGCGCTCAGCTTTCTTCATGGACCAATTCTCACATCCATACATGACTACTGGAAAAACCATAGCCTTGACTACACGGACCTTTGTCGACAAAGTAATGTCTCTGCTTTATAATATACTGTCTAGGCTGATCATAACTTTCCTTCCAAGGACTACGCGTCTTATAATTTCATGGCTGCAATCCCATATGCAGTGATTTTGGAGCCCAGAAAAATAAAGTCAGCCACTGTTTCCACTGTTTCCCCATCTATCTGCCATGAAGTGACGGGACCAGATGTCATGATCTTAGTTTTCTGAATGTTGAGCTTTAAGCCAACCTTTTCACTCTCCTCTTTCACTTTCATCAAAAGGTTCTTCAATTCTTCACTTTCTGCGATAAGGGTGATGTCATCTGCATATCTGAGGCTATTGATATTTCTCCCGACAATCTTGATTCCAGCTTATGCTTCTTCCAGCCCAGCGTGTCTCATGATGTACTCTGCATATAAGTTAAATAAGCAGGGTGACAATATACAGACTTGACGTAATCCTTTTCCTATTTGGAACCAGTCTGTTCTTCCATGTCCAGTTCTAACTGTTGGTTACTGACCTGCATACAGGTTTCTCAAGAGACAGGTCAGATGGTCTGGTATTCCCATCTCTTTCTGAATTTTCCACAGTTTATTGTCACCCACACAGTCAAAAGTTTTGGCATAGTCAATAGAGCAGAAACAGATGTTTTTCTGGATCTCTCTTGCTTTTTCGATGATCCAGCGGTTGTTGGCAATTTGATCTCTGGTTCCTCTGCCTTTTCTAAATCCAGCTTGAACACCTGGAAGCTCACAATTCATGTATTGCTGAAGCCTGGCTTAGAGAATGTTGAGTATTATTTTACAAGCGTGTGAGATGAGTGCAATTGTGTGGTAGTCTGGCATTCTTTGGCATTTCCTTTCTTTTGGATTGGAATGAAAACTGACCTTTTCCAGTCCTGTGGCCACTGCTGAGTTTTCCATATTTGCTGGCATATTGAGTGCAGCACTTTCACAGCATCATCTTTTAGGATTTGAAATAGCTCAACTGAAATTCCATCACCCCCACTAGCTTTGTTCGTAGTGATGCTTCCTAAGGCCCACTTGACTTCACATTCCAGGATGTCTGGCTCTAGGTGAGTGTGAGTGACCACACCATCATGATTATCTGGATCATGAAGATCTTTTTTGTATAGTTCTTCTGTGTATTCTTGCCACCTCTTCTTAATATCTTCTGCTTCTGTCAGGTCCATACCATTTCTGTCCTTTATTGTGCCCATCTTTGCATGAATTGTTCCCTTGGTATCTCTAATTTTCTTGAAGAGATCTCTAGTCTTTCCCATTCTATTGTTTTCCTCTATTTCTTTGCATTGATCCCTGAGGAAGGCTTTCTTATCTCTCCTTGCTATTCTTTGGAACTCTGCATTCAAATGGGTATATCTTTCCTTTTCACCTTTGCTTTTTGCTTCTCTTCTTTTCACAGCTATTTGTAAGGCCTCCTCAGACAGCCATTTTGCTTTGTAGCATTTCTTTTTCTTGGGGATGGTCTTGATTCCTGTCTCCTGTACAATGTCACGAACCTCTGTCCATAGTTCATTAGGCACTCTGTCTATCAGATCTAGTCCCTTAAATCTATTTCTCACTTCCACTGTATAGTCATAAGGGATTTGATTTAGGTCATACCTGAATGGTCTAGTGGTTTTCTCCACTTTCTTCAATTTCAGTCTGAATTTGGCAACAAGGAATTCATGATCCGAGCCACAGTCAGCTCCCCATCTTGTTTTTGCTGATTGTATAGAGCTTCTCCATCTTTGGCTGCAAAGAATATAATCAATCTGATTTCGGTGTTGACCATCTGGTGATGTCCATGTGTAGAGTCTTCTCTTGTGTTGTTGGAAGAGGGTGTTTGCTATGACCAGTGTGTTCTCTTGACAAAACTCTATTAGCCTTTGCCCTGCTTCATTCTGTACTCCAAAG
Organism: Antilocapra americana; assembly: GCA_007570785.1. Taxonomy (NCBI): domain Eukaryota; kingdom Metazoa; phylum Chordata; class Mammalia; order Artiodactyla; family Antilocapridae; genus Antilocapra; species Antilocapra americana. The sequence continues at coordinate 7,567,198 of ML662449.1, read as the reverse complement.
CCAAATTTGCCTGTTACTTCAGGTGTTTCTTGACTTCCTACTTTTGCATTCCCATCTCCTATAATGAAAAGGACATCTTTTTTGGGTGTTAGTTCTAAAAGGCCTTGTAGGTCTTCATAAAAACGTTCTACTTCAGCTTCTTCAGCATTACCAGTTGGGGCATAGACTTGGATTACCATGATATTGAATGGTATGCCTTGGAAATGAACAGAGATCATTCTGTCATTTTTGAGATTGCATCCAAGTATTGCATTTCGGACTCTTATGTTGACTATGATGGCTACTCCATTTCTTCTAAGGGGTTCCTGCCCACAGTAGCGGATATAATGGCCATCTGAGTTAAATTCACCCATTTCAGTCCATATTAGTTCGCTGATTCGTAAAATGTCGATGTTCACTCTTACCATATCCTGTTTGACCACTTCCAGTTTGCCTTGATTCATGGACCTAACATTCCAGGTTCCTATGCAATATTGCTCTTTATAGCATTGGACCTTGCTCCTATCACCAGTCCCATCCACAACTGTGTGTTGTTTTTGCTTTAACTCCATCCCTTCATTCTTTTTGGAGTTATTTCTCCACTGATCTCCAGTAGCATATTGGGCAGCAAGTTAATTAAAACATTGGTCTCTGTTTCTTGTTCCAAAGGAGGTTTCCAAAAGCAGAGTCTCAGGTGGACAAAAAGGACTATCATGATGAACTGGTACTTTCTAGCTCTGTGACTAATATATACAATTGACTTTTTTTGCTTTTATTTCAAAAGCATTTTATTTCCTTAAGCATAGTCCTAGGGAAATATACCGAATTGTTACTGCAAAAATACGTATTAGAAAAATGAATCCCTAAAAAAAGGTAAAGAAACTATACCTTTACAGTTGCTAGAAAATATACTAGCAACTAATTACGTTGGTCTTACTCAGATAAAAGTTCATTTTAAACCTGAGAAAAACATGAAGGTTTTCATTTCAAGTAAGTTATGGAAAAATACTAATGAATACTCAAAGGAAATAATGAAAGGATTAGTATCTTTTCTTGAGTTAATATATTACTCAGGTAATAAAAACCAACTCCTCTGGAAAAGAAAAGGGTTATATAAACCTAAAACTATTTTTTCTCTTAACCACACCTACTATAATTAAAACCAACTCAGGTTTATAATCCTACTGCCAATTTATTACCCAACCCTGGACAAGTGAATAAAAACCTTTCTTTGTCAATCTAGCAAAGTGTTAACTATTTTTTTAAAAGGCATACAGAGGATAATGGGGCCAGAATTAATTTTTTAAAAATCTAGATGAATCTGGTTCTGATCTGAGACAATCAATTCCCTCATAGTTTCTTTTGGGCTGAATAAAAAATGGATATTTACTTTCAAGGAACTGATATTTTTGTATCCAATCAAAAAAATTTTATCAACTTCTATTTTAGGCAAAATATTCCTAAATTTAGAATAATGTTTTTAAATGTTTAATGAAAACTATATAAACAACATGTACAACATACAAGGCTAAATGTTACAGAAGAACACAGAGACCTAGGTATGATTATAAATCTCTCAAGAAACTTATCCATCACCAGAAAGCTGAAACAGACACACAGAAGCTTTGCACCAAAGAAGAGCTTAACTCCAACTGAAGAACTAATAGGAATTTCAAAGAAGAGATGGCAAGTGTTCTACCACAGGGACAGGTTTAAGTACTGCCCAGAAAAGAGTGAGTCTCACAGAAGCTGAGAAATGATGCCCTCTCCTTAAAGGCACAGAATTACCTGAAGCGTTTTTTCAAATTTTTAATTTCCACATACTCTTTCCTTCCTTGATAATCGCTCTCCATAAGGCCTTGCCTCTTGGTTGAGAATTTCTGCAGTGAAGGTCACTATTACTGTTGAGAAAAATACTAGTACTATATTCCTTAGATATCTTTGGGCAGGAAAAAAAATGTCAACATCAGGCTATAAATAAACCTCTAAAACTCTATCTATAACTATACTTTGTACAACAAAGTATGATTCTTTGAAGGGCTTCTTGCCTGCATGTTTAAGAACAAGAAGTATTTAAATGTGAAGTGGTGGAGGGGCTCCCCTAGTGGTACAGTGGATGAGAATCCATCTGCCAATGCAGAGGACACGGGTTCAATCCCTGGTTCAGGAGGATCCCACATGCCATGAAGCAACTAAATCTGTGCGCCACAACTACTGAGCCTGTGCTCTGGAGCCTACGAGCCCCAACTACTGCAGCTTGCATGCCCAAGAGGCCATGCTTTGCAACAAGAGAAGCCACCCCAGTGAGAAGCCTGTGTACCAAAATGAACAGTAGCCCTTGCTCATTTCAACTAGAGAAATGAGCACACAGCAACAAAGACTCAGTGCAACCAAATATTAATCAATTAATTTAAAAAAATAGGAAGTAGTAGAGTTCTTCCACTAAAGATTTGTAAATGTCATCTATAAAATTCCATGATGTTTCCCTTTCATAATTTTTCTACAGCCAGAACAGCAATATGCCCTTTGTTTCCCAAGTACAAAATGGAAGTGACTTATTTAATATTAACAAATTGTGTTATTAGAAAATAAATGAGGTAATATTTAGAAAACTGCTGGGCACATAGCAGGTACTTATTAACAGTAAAGATAATTCTCAAAGAGGGAGCCTGATAATAATGGTAACACAATGATATAGCAGTTGAAGAAAATGTCAGGTCATGAATTTCTTCTCTTTCCAAAAAATTCATTTTAATATGAAATCTAAACTGTCATACAATATTGGTATACCTGTTCTACGCCTTCTACTTCTGGAATATAAAACTGCAGCATGTTCTGAATTCCATTTTTCAGAGTAATGATTGAACTGGGGCAGCTGGTACAAGAACCTTGGAGTTTCAGCTGTACGATGCCATCTTCAAAGCCTTTATAGATTACATCTCCTCCATCTTCCTGCACAGTTGGCCTGCAGACACAGAATATTTGCGATATATTTAAAATAATAGAAGTTTTTATTGGAAAAAACTTAATACAACATAGAGCTTAGATTTTATATTAATAAATCCACAAATTTAGAGCCACTTCTATAAACAAGAATAACAACAGTAGCTAGTCTCATTTGTAACTTTCAGATAAGATGCCAATTCATGCATATAAGAACTTTATCTGCTTATTGCATCTTAATCTTGTTTATCATTTAAGATTTCAAATTTCCTAATAATTACACTGATTACCTAAGATATACTCAATCACTTCTTTTAAATAAATGGAGGGAGATGGACAAGTGCTGGGTTTTTTTTCCAATTAAAACTTTTCATTGAAATACAAATAATTCAAAAAATGCATAAATCACGTATGATCAATTCAGTAAATTTTAACAAACTGAACATATATTTGTTCTAGGCCAAGAAACAGAACATTGTAACCTCAGAAGTCCTCCCCATTCTTCCTTTTTACCACTCCTCCCAACCAAAGGTAGCCATTATCCCAATTGCTATTATCACTGACAAATTCTGCCTGCTTTTTAACTTTATGGTTTATAAACATAATTCCATTTAGAAAACACAAAGTGTTAACTTTTTAAATCTGGCTTCTTTTTCTCTTTACAAGATTCATCTACATTGTGGCATACAGTAATAGTTCATTCAATCTCACTGCTGCAGAGTATTCCATTAAGTGAATATGCCAGGATTTATCCATTCTTTTTTTAATATCTATTTTTTACTTATTTATCTCTTTGGCTGCTCTGGATCTTAGCTATAGTATGTGGGATCTAGTTCCCTGACCAAGGATTGAACTTGGGCTCCCTGCATTGGGAGTATGGAGTCTTAGCCACTGGACCACCAGGGAAAGACTCATTCTATTGCTGATGGACATCTGGGTTAATATCAGCTTTTGGCTTTTATAAATGGCACAGCTATGGAGATTCTTATAAATGTCCTATGGCAGACTAATAAACTACAACCGGGAATGTACCCAAGAGTGAAACTACTCATCAAGAACATGTACATGTCCAGATTTAGTAGGTACTGCCAAACGGTTTCCCAAAGTTATTTAAACTTATATTCCCACTAGCAGTACATGAGAGTTCCTGTTACCCCACAAACTTGCCAACAATTGGTATTGTCAGTTTTAATAATTTCAATCATTCCAGTGGATCTGCAGTGATACTTCATTACAGTTTTAATCTGAATATCCATAATGAGGTTGAGTACTTTTTCATGCTTATTGTCATTTGGTTATTGTCTGTCATGAATTGCTACTCCAGAGCTTTTGTGAAGAGACTGCTCCAGTCTCTATTTGATTGTCTTTTTCTTTAACATTATGTAAGAGATTTTAAATATATTCTGACATACATATTATAAATATCTTCTACTCTGTACTTTGCTTCTTCACAATAAATGATATCTTTTGACGAAGAAGTCTTATTTTTACTATAGTCTACTTTATATGTCTTTCTCTTAAGTTTTCTTATGTCTTGTAAAAACAAATTTTGCCTATCCAAAGGTCACGCAGATATTCTATTTTAAATTTCCTTTGTGATTTCTTTGTTGACCATTGGTGTTTTTGAAGAGCACTGTTTAGTTTCCAAATATATATAGATTGTATAGATACCTTTTGGTAATTGACATCTAGCTTAATCTAACTGTAGAAAATAATATTTTCAATGATTTCAATCCACAAAATTTGTTAAGCATTGCTTTATGATTCAGAATATAGGCCCATTTGTAAATCTTCCATGTACACTTGAAAAATACAAGTACTTTGTTCTTGTTGGGTGTAATGTTTCATGTGTGTCAATTTAGTCAGGTTTTTTAATTATGTGTATAAAACACTCGTATCTTTACTCATCATTGTGTTTGCTCTACTTGTTACCAGAGATGTGTTGGTCTTCCACTGTAATTGTGGATTATCTATTTATCATTTTAGTTCTGTCAAATATTCTTCATCTATTCTGAAGCTGTTATTAGATGCATATGTTTAAAATTAGTGTCTATTCCTCACAGAAATTATCCTTTTATTATTATGAAAGATTTCTCTTTATTGCTAGTAATGTCTTTAACTATAAAGTATATTTTGTCCAATATCTGTACAACTTTACCAGCTTTCTCTTATCCATTCTTTGCTTGCTATGTATTTCTCCATCTTTCTACTTTCAACCTTTCTTTGTCCATATAGTTAAGGTATGTATCTCTTACAGGCAGCATACAGCTTTTTTCAACAGGCAATCTGACAATTTTATTTCTTATTAATTAACCTATGTACATGAAAATATAATTACTAATATATTTGGGTTTATAGGACCATCTTATTATTTATCATTTTGCATTATTTTGGATTAAACAAGTATTACTTTATTATTATTCTACTTTACCCCTCTACTGAATTTTGGCTATATGATATTTTACTATTGAGAATTTATAAGATGCCTACTTGATTTCTTAGACTCTAATATAGATTAGTGCAGACTTCCCACGTGGATCAGTGGTAAAAAAATTCACCAGAGGACACAGAAGATATGAGTCTGATTCTGAGTTGGAATGACCCACTGGAGAAGGAAATGGCAACCCAATTCAGTATTCTTTGCCAGGAAAATCCCATAGACAGGGGAGCCTGGCAGGCTACAGTCCATAGGGTCTCAAAGAGTCAGACACAACTGACCACGTACAGCACAGCAAAAAAATTAGTACTTTTATTAATTCCCAGATAATGCCACGAATAAAGAACACTTACTCTTATACTCATCACCTTATACATTTTTGTCATATATTTAAATTCTATATGTATTAAAAAGCCTACAGGATACTGTGAGATTTTTTTGTCACATATTCTATGTCTATCATTTTTTTTTGGCTATGTTTTCTATTCTCTTTTCTGTGCTTTAGCTGCATATTTTCTACTGCCCTATTAGTACGTTCCAGTACATTAATCTTCTCTCCAACAGTATCCAATGTGACATTCAACTAACCTAATGAGTTCTTAAGTTTAGCTATTGTATATTTTAGTTTCAGAATTACTTTTTCTTATAGATTCCAGTCTTCTGATGAAATTCATCTGACTTTGTTTTCTCTAATGTTTTATTCACAATTATTTTAAAGATCATGTCTGATAACTCTCACATCTAGGTTATCAACGGATTTGTTTTATTTTCTGTTGGTTCAGTTTCTAAATTCTATGCCTAGTAATTTTGGGGGCAATAAATGATGGACAACGTATATGAAGAGCTAAAGTGACTTGGGATTATATTATACTAGAAAGGGTTCACCTTATCTTGTGGCAGCAGCTTAACCCTCTATGGAACTAAGTTCATTCAATACTGGCCTATAGTTTCATAAGGCTTGGTCTACCTCTGGCTTGTCTCTTTCAAGGGTATAGTCCTCTAGAGAATCCAACTGAGAGCCTAGATGTTCTTTGAGGCCCCACCCTCCTTGACAGATCCTAAACTCTAACTTTTATCACCCTCAGCACCATAAAACTGCCAAAATTCTGCTCAGGTTCTCAACTATCTTTTGTTTCACTTCTAGTCTCTTCCCTTCCACGGCTAAAAACAAGTACCTTGTGAGGAGAAGCTCTGAGTGCTAAGGCTTACATTTTTCTTTCCTCTGGGGTCTTGCTCCTTAAAGTCAAAGCTTCTTTCTTCTAAATCTCAATAAATGTGCTGAAAGTTAACACAGTGTCTCTGTTTCTCAGTGGCTGCTCTTTGCCCACCTTCTCATATTCTAACCTCACACCAAGAATGAGTAAATACCCCAAGAGAAGCTTCAGTGTGCTTCCCCTCTCTGCAGAATCTTATTTGCTCTGGCAGCTATAGCATACTGTCCAACAACAGACTTTTTGTGTATTTTACCTAGATTTTTTTTGGAACTCTCAGCAGGACCATTGGTTTACTATAAGCAAAAGTGGGGCAGCAGCCTGAAAAGAGGTACTCCTTCTCTCCTCAAAGTTCTCCCACTGTTAAGTCACTTTCTTCTTTCTAAGAAATTTGGTATTATAATAATATCAAGCCCAAATAGTGACCATGAAAGATAAATTACATATATTACTGACTATATTTAGACAGAGTGTTACAAATTTTGGAGGGATCTTTCCTGGTGGCTCAAATGGTAAAGAAACTGAAGACTTTAAAATTCAATTTCTATGGTTATCTATTTTGTTTACATTAACTTATACTTGTTTTGGAATTCTACTACAACCTCAGACAACCAAAAATTTATTGCTACACTGTAGTATATCTGATCTCAGGTAGAAAGACGAACACATACCGTATTCTAGTATCTAACAATTCCTTAATCATTGCCACAACTTCATCATCATCTTCAGATCCTAGAAACAATTACAAGTAAAACATATCAACAAAAGAAATTTTATATCCACGCAAGTACAAATATTAAAATAAAGTGATTTTAACTTAATGTCTCATTAAAAAAATTAAAGCATAAACATGTAACTTGGTATAAAGAAATAAGTGATATGGGAGAAATGGAAGGATCATTCATTTGATTCTCTGAAGAAAAACTAAGGCGCACTGATCAACATTTGGTGATAACTGTGAATATACTGAAATAACATGATCTACTAATGGATGCTAGGGTTTCAATTTTTTGGCCAATATATTTGTAAACTTTCATCCTTCGCAAGGATTGAAAAGGAGCAAAGAAAAGACATTGTCTGGATCTTGATGAAAACCTTGAGACAAAAAGGCACTTTTTAATTTTTTTTAACTACTTTATAAGATAAATTTTTAATTCCTCAAGTTAGTGGTTTTCATGATGACAATCACACTAAGTATGAATAAAAGCCTTATGGAAATTCTAAAATGTTCTACAAATCTGAACAAAACCCTGGTTTTTCTCATTTTGTTTCATTTTTTAAAAATTTATTTAAGTTTTTGTTTTTAGCTACACTGGGTCTTCATTGCTGCACATGGGCTTCCTCTGGTTGCAGGGAGCAAGCACTACTACCCAGTTGAACTGCATGAGTTTCTCATCACGGTGGTTTCTTGTTTTGGAGCACGGCCTTTAGCGTGCATGGGCTCAGTAGCTGTGGTGCAGGGGCTTAGCTGCTCCGAGACATGTGGAATCTTCCCAGTCCAGTGATCAAACCCTCATCCCCTGAATTGGCAGGCTGATTCTTAACCACTAGATCATCAGGAAAGTCCATTTTTGTTTTCCTTTTACTTTGTAAGGTTATATATATAGATCTTCACATACGCCTATTTTTATGGGTTTTACATTTATTTGGAAAAAATTCTCTTTATCATTGGGAAAACTAAAAATGCAGCTAATTCAAATTATATTGTGACAAACACTAGGATTCTGGCAACAATATAAATACCAACATATTAATATTAAATTATATCATCTTTGATTTTTTAATAAACAGAATTAAGAATAAAATAAATAAAGAATAATAATAAATAAAATAAAATTAAGAATATTTTAATAAAATAACAGAATTAATAAATATAATTAAGTTAAAATTATCTTACATCAGCAAACCTAAGTTCCTTTGGCCATCATTACTTCTATAGGCAACCACTATCATTAGTTTAGTCTATATCCTCCTTCTAGTACATGTTTACATTTATATGTCTATACTTATACTCACTATTATATATCTTGCTTTTTTCTATTTAATATAGACCTAAAAGGTTTTTCCATATTAGCACACAAAGATGTGGCTCAATTTTCAAAATAAGTGTATAATAATTTTTGTATGAATTTGTCTTCATTTGGCTAGTTTTTAAATCATTTGTTTCCAGTTTGCTGCTATTTCTAACAATCCTGCTACTTCTATGTTCCTGCAAAGTATTCATCAGTGCACTTTTGCAAATATATGTATGAGGTAAATTTCTAGTGCTGGGTCAACAGCCTTGTGTATTTTTACATTTTGGAAGAGGTAGTCAAAGGCTATCAAAATGATCTATAAGTTTTACATATATATCTATCAAGAACACATGTAACTAGTCCATGTATTATTTAAAATTTGCATAAATGGTATATTTGTATGAATATGTAAATAAACCCTTCAGTCTCCTTTTACCACTTAATATTTTTTATATCTTTTCACATCAGTATCTCCTCATCAAGCTCACTCCTGTTACTTACTAATGTATTTTTTAAATATTTCAATGAACATGTTTAAGTATGTTTGAAATAAGTTAAAATATGCTTCCACATGTCTTGTGTCCATTTGTCAGACTCTTTTAGAGTATATACCTAGAAGTTAAACTGTGTCATTTAAAGGTGATTACACGAATGTTTGTGTGTGTGTGGAGACACAGGTGCACACGTGCATACTTAGTCACTCAGTCGTGTCCGAATCTTTGCAGCCCCATGGACTGCAACCTGCCAGGCTCCTCTGTCCACAGGATTCTCCAGGCAAGAAAACTGGGGTAGTTATATCTTTAATAGCTTGTTTAGAAATGATTCTAAAGTAATTAAGGCAGAAAGTTAACTTCTGTTAAATCTGAGAGAAGGGAAAACTGGTAAGCGTTATATTATTTTGAAAACAATATAAATATTATGTTATATTATACTATACTATAATATTATAAATATTATAACAATAATAGTTTGAAATTTTTAGTTTTTTATAACATATTCCATGCAAACACATTTTATAAAATGATGGGTAAAACTAGTATACATGAGGTTTTATCCCCTCTGGGATTGGTTCCAGAGCCAAATATAGTATAATAATAAAAATCTGTTTCCCATGCTTTCAGAAATCAAGACAAATGTGAAGAAACTAGAACAATTTTTTTAAAAAGCTAAATATTAATTCTCAACACATTACCTGCTTCTCCTGAAGGTGTTTCCTCGGTAACTAAAGGTAAGCCAGATGCAAAGAAATCCATAATTGTAGCATAGATATCTGGTTTCAGTAAATTCCAGTCTAATTCTTCATTCTCCTATAAATATTTGAAGGAAAACATTACATTTTCATCCAAGAGCAAAGACAAATACAAAACAATGCTTTCAATCTTTTAGGACTCTTTCCCTGCTTCTATTCTATAACATACAATAGCACTCATTTCTGCAAAGTATGCCAGTTACTGTTGACATCTTTGCCAAAGGTGGAGAAGCTCTATACAGTCAGCAAAAACAAGACTGGGAGCTGACTGTGGCTCAGGTTATGAACTCCTTATTGCCAAATTCAGACTGAAATTGAAGAAAGTGCAGAAAACCACTAGACCATTTAGGTATGACTTAAATCAAATCCCTTATGACTGTTACAGTGGAAGTGAGAAATAGATTTAAAGGACTAGATCTGATAGATAGAGTGCCTGATGAACTAGGGATGGAGGTTGGTGACACTGTACAGGAGACAGGAATCAAGACCATCCCCAAGAAAAAGAAATGCTAAAAAGCAAAATGGCTGTCTGAGGAGGCCTTACAAATAGCTGTGAAAAGACGGGAAGCGGAAAGCAAATGAGAAAAGGAAAGATATACCCCTTTGAACGCAGAGTTCCAAAAAATAGCAAGGAGAGATAAGAAAGCCTTCCTCAGTGATCAATGTAAAGAAAAAGAGGAAAACAACAGAATGGGAAAGACTAGAGAGCTCTTCAAGAAAATTAGAGCTACGATACCAAGGGAACATGTCATGCAAAGATGGGCTCAATAAAGGACAGAAATGGTATGGACCTGACAGAAGCAGAAGATATTAAGAGGTGGCAAGAATACACAGAAGAACTATACAAAAAGGATCTTCATGACCCAGATAATCATGATGGTGTGATCACTCACCTAGAGCCAGACATCCTGGAATGTGAAGTCAAGTGGGTCTTAGGAAGCATCACTACGAACAAAGCTAGTGGAGGTGAAGGAATTTCAGTTGAGCTATTTCAAATTCTGAAAGATGATGCCGTGAAAGTGCTGCACTCAATATGCCAGCAAATATGGAAAACTCAACAGTGGCCACAGGACTGGAAAAGGTCAGTTTTCGTTCCAATCTCAAAGAAAGGCAATGCCAAAGAATGCTCAAACTACTGCACAATGGCACTCATCTCACACACTAACAAAGTAATGTTCAAAGTTCTCCAAGCCCGGCTTCAGCAATACATGAACCGTGAAATTCCAGATGCTCAAGCTAGTTTTAGAAAAGGCAGAGGAACCAGAAATCAAATTGCCAACAACCACTGGATCATCGAAAAAGCAAGAGAGATCCAGAAAAACATCTATGTCTGCTCTATTGACTATGCCAAAGCTTTTGACTGTGAGGATCACAATAAACTGTGGAAAATTCTGAAGAAGATGGGCATACCAGACCCCCTGACCTGCCTCTTGAGAATCCTGTATGCAGGTCAGGAAGCAACAGTTAGAACTGGACATGGAACAACAGTCTGGTTCCAAATAGGAAAAGGAGTATGTCAAGGCTGTATACTGTCACCCTGCTTATTTAGCTTATATGCAGAGTACATCATGAGGAACACTGGGCTGGAGGAAACACGAGCTAGAATCAAGACTGCCGGGAGAAATATCAATAACCTCAGATATGCAGACAACACCACCCTTATGGCAGAAAGTGAAGAAGAACTTAAGAGCCTCTTGATGAAAGTGAAAGAGGAGAGTGGAAAAGTTGGCTTTAAGCTCAACATTCAGAAAACTAAGATCATGACATCTGGTCCCGTCACTTCATGGCAGATAGATGGGGAAACAGTGGAAACAGTGGCTGACTTTATTTGGGGGGGCTCCAAAATCACTGCAGATGGTGACTGCAGCCATGAAATTAAAAGACGCTTACTCCTTGGAAGGAAAGTTATGACCAATCTAGATAGCATATTAAAAAGCAGAGATATTACTTTGCCAACAAAGGTCCATCTAGTCAAGGATATGGTTTTTGCAGTAGTCATGTATGGATGTGAGAGTTGGACTACAAAGAAAGCTGAACGCAGAAGAATTGATGCTTTTGAACTGTGGTGCTGGAGAAGACTCTTGAGAGTCCCTTGGACCTCAAGGAGATCCAACCAGTCCATCCTAAAAGAGATCAGTCCTGGCTGTTCATTGGAAGAACTGATGATGAAGCTGAAACTACAATACTTTGGCCACCTGATGCGAAGAGCTGACTCATTGGAAAAGACCCTAATGCTGGGAAAGATTGAGGGCAGGAGGAGAAGGGGATGACAGGAGATGGCTGGATGGCATCACCGACTCCATGGACATGGGTTTGGGTGGACTCAGGGAGTTGGTGATGGACAGGGAGGCCTGGCCTGCTGCGATTCATGAGGTCGCAAAGAGTCGGACACGACTGAGGACTGAACTGAACTGAACTGTTGAGGAGCTGGCTTATAATGACTTTTAGAAGATACAATCTTAGAACATATCCCATTCAATCATTCATCAAACCTGTATTAAGTGTGGTGTGTGTACATGACCTGTACAGGGGATATCAAAATCAGTAAATGATACTTTTTCATAAGGTAAAAAGAGTTGTATTCTATGTTTAGAGTGCATAACAAACAGACTTCCCATTCTTTTAATAAAATAGGCTATAATTGCTTGATGAACTATACAGGATATCCTATGACTATTAAAAAAATTCAACCTATGTATATTACTTAAGAGCATTGAAGACGTGACTGTTGAACCCAAACTATAATAGGTTTCATCTATGGCTACTGTGATAGAGGACTTGTGAACTATCAACAAGACTGGTATCCTTAAGAAACAATCCACAGCCTTCCTTGGTGCACAGTGGATAGAAATCTGCCTGCCAGTGCAGGGGACATTGGTTCAACCCTAGTTCAGGAAGATTCCATATGCCTTGCAGCAACTAAACCCATGGACCACAAACTACTGAGGCTGTGCTCTAGAGTCCACAGCTGAACTCATGTACTGCAACTACTGAAGCCCACACACCACAAGGAAGAGTGGCCGCTGCTCGCTGCAACTGGAGAAAGCCCACACAAACCAACGAAGACCCAGTGCAGTAAAATATAAAAATAAGTAAATCTATAAGAGTAATCCTTCCAAACTGCTTAAGAGGAGTTCATTGAATACTTTTGATTTTGATGCAAAACTGGACAAGAGATTAAGTTCAGCGCATCTATATCAATTATAGATTTTTAAAAATATGCAGTTTTAAGTAATTCATTTCTCATTAATCTAGTACACTTAAAAATGAAAGCCTTTTGTAGCAAATATGATCTCAGATGTTGAATGGGTATAGCATATTTAGCTTGATTTTTTGACATTAAGAGATTATCCAAGTGTTGCAGAAGTATACAACCCACTGCTTTCATCTGTGAAGCTCTAAAGTGTCATTGTGGGATGGCAGGCTGACACAAAAATGTGCCAGGTGCCATTTTATAAATGCTCACTGTGAAAGAAGACAAATATTCAATCATTCTGTTGGTCATTTATAAATATATATTTGATATATATATTAATATATATGTATTTGATTGTTTATTTGCTTCTCCTTGTACTCTATCAATGTAAGCTTAGAATTAGTAAAAACAATACTTGGAAGCCTAAATTTTAGTCCTGCCAAGGTTGAGTCTTGGACACTGTACCTAACTCTCTGAAGATTATGTTTTTCTTTCTTGAAAAACAAGGGATCTGGAAGTTAATTTCAACTTGAGAATTCTACTAAATAATTATCTAGAGAAATATGAGAAGTAAACTTGAGATTTTTAATAACAGTATGTGTAAAACACATTAAGAATGGATATTCTGGAGAGCAGCATTGGACTCAGAAAAAACCAAAAGTATATCACATCTTGTTTTATATAATGCCAAGCTTACCTTTGTGACAGTGATGAAATCTGGTCCAAAAAAGACACTTTTTACCCCCTCAATCCTAAATAACTGCCTGTGAAAAAATAAAAATTGAGAGATAATAACTTAGTTGTGTCTGATACTTTTGCAACCCCATGGACTGTAGCCCGCCAGGTTCCTCTGTCCATGGGATTTCCCAGGCAATACTGGAATGGCTTGTCATTTCCTTCTCCAGGGGATCTTCCCAACCCAAGAATTTAACCCACTCTCCCGCATTGCAGGTGGATTCTTTACCTCTGAGCCACTGGAGAAGCCCTGGGGAAGACTGGGAATAACCATAGACTGTATCAGATCTTCCCCAATGTTTCAGCAGTAAAGAATCCACTTGCAAAGCAAGAGACGCAGGAGACGTGTGGAAAATCCCCTGGAGGAGAAAATGGCACTCCAATAGTACTCCAATATTCTTGCCTGGGAAAATCCCATGGACAAGCTGGCCCAGGGATATAGTCCAAAGGGCCACAAAGAGCGGACAGGACTGAGTAACTGAGCACACACATACTTTGTATCAACAGTATCACTTGGCAGGGAGGAGAAATGAACTACAGATCCATTTAAGAACAAGGATGACTCTCAAAATCATCATAAAAAAAAATCATCATACTAAATGAAAGAAGCTAAACACAAAAGACTATATGGTTCCATTTATATGAAACGCTAGAAAAGGCAAAACAGTAGCAGATGGTTAGATAGCATCACCAATTCAATGGATATGAACCTGGGCAACTCCAGGAGATAAGTGAGGGGACAGGGAGGCCTGGTGTGCTGCAGTCCATGAGGTTGCAAAGAGTTGGACAGAAGTCAGCAATTGAACAACAGGGTAAGAAGATCAACAGTCACCAGGGTGAGAGATGTATTAACTACCCTTTCTATGGTAATCATTTCACAATGTGTATGTGTATCAAATCATTACACTGTATACCTTAAACTTATACAATGTTTTATGACAATTACATCTCACAGAAGCTAGAAAAAACGTTGTTATTGGATTAATTGATCATTTTTTATTTGGTTTTATCTTTTTTTAATTGGATAACTGTTTTACAAAGTTGTGGTTTCTGCTAAACAACAGTATGAATCAGCTGTAAGTATACATATATCCCCTCCCTCCTAGAAAAAACATTTTTTAATACAATTTTAAAAATTAAGTCATTGCCATAAAAAAAAAAAGTTACCAGGGAGGTAAAGCAAGAGGAGACTGAAAACAAAGGGAAATGAGGGATCTTTTGCTGTGATACAAGTGTTTCATATTTGTATTTTTTTGGTGGATACACAATTGTATATACTTACTAAAACTCAATGAACTGTACACTTGAAATTGGTGAATTTTATTGTTTGTAAATTATACTTCAGTAAAGCTCATTTTTGAGAGAAAGAGGGGCAGATTATAATTTGAAAAACGCTTCAAAGGATTTTAAAATACGGTCTCCCCCCCGCAATCACTGATATATATACCATACCTAGCAGACACTAGAGCAGTATCCTTTTCCCCTAACTTTAGGAATAAAAGCTGACATACTCCAAGGAAGGTCACAGTTCTCCTTTTCTTTGTCTACCACTGCAAGAATGTTATCAAAATTACTGCTTTGAAACTGTTTAGGAATTTTTCTGAAATAGTGTCAGCTGGATCCTTTACACAACCACTTAATGTTAAATCTGCAAGTCGTCACAGAGTTTTTGGTTGCAGCTTATGATCCAATAAATCAAAACACAGACCTCTAACTAGGACCCTTGATTAGCACTACTAGCAAAGCTTTTTTTTCCCCCAAATGAAAGCACGCTGCAAAAGAATACACCTGATCTATGTCAGGGGATGCAATGGTAAAGAATCAGTTTGCCAATACATAAGATGCAAGAGGTTGGGGTTCACTCCCTGGGTTGGGAAGATCCCGTATAGTAGGAAATGGCAACTTGCTCCAGGATTCTTCCCCAGAGAGTCCATGGACAGACAAGCCTGGCAGGCTATACAGTCCACGGGGCTGCAAAGAGTGAGGCACGACTGAGCAACTGAGCACACACATGGGCCATATCATAGAGACCGCTTGGAGAAAACAGTTCAGAAGTTCTGTCCCTAAAAGAAAGAAAAAGCTGAAACAGGAGTTTCAAGCATTATTATATATGTTTTGTCATTTAGGTTATTTTCCCTGGGACAATTTCAACTCATCAACGTCCAAAACAAAATATGATACCTAGAACTGAACATACTCTCCCAAAGGTAGTCTAACTTGTTCTGAATACAAAAATTATTATCTCTTTTATGCTGGACACTAGGACACTGTTAAAAGTTTGACTGACTTTTTAAAGCATATTTCTAACATATTGAGAGGTCAGATTCTTCTGTCCCCTAACTGTGCTAGGCATTTGAAATATTTAAGCACACAGCTTAATATTTATTGTTAGATTTTATCTTATTTGCTTTAACCTATCATTCCAGCCTAATAAAACTTTTAAAAATGTCTTTGAATTTTGTCATCCAACAGATGAGCAAATCCTATCATCTGAAAAACTGATAACTGTATCTCATTAATGTTGCTGGTTTTAAAAATGTCTTGAATAAACAAGCCAACTACAGAGATTCAGAGTCCTTTCACACAGCCTTAGAGGCAGGTCTACTCTCTGCTTGTATTTCTTCATCTTCTCTATAAGGATAGGAATAAAACCTCCCTGAAGTCAGACATATTACTATTTACTCATTCAACTAATACTTGAATACAGAGTAACAGACACCTTTCTAAGCATTAGGGACACAATGACCAGTAGGACAGACTAGTTTCCATCCTCATGTTTACAGCAAAAGTATTCTCTGCTAAACAAAAATAAGATTGACTGGAGATAACAAATTCTGTAAACCTAAAAAACGGGTGACTTCCAAAAGATTAATCTGAAAAGGGTTTTGGCCAGTTGAACATCTGACAGAAATCATCTCCAACCAATCTATATACACATGGGCCATATCATGGAGATTGCTTGGAGGAAACCAATCTATACTTTTTTATTTTTACATTTTGAAAAATACTAAATATGTAAGCTCATATTTGATGTACACATTTTAAACTACTGGGCTTTCCTAATAGCTCAGCTGGTAAAGAATCACCTGCAATGCAGGAAACCCTAGTTTGATTTCTGGAGCAGGAAGATTTCCTGGAGAAGGGAAATTCTCCAGTATTCTGGCCTGGAGAATTCTCTGTTATCAGTCTGATATACATTCTTCCATACCTTTTTTGTCAGTACATTTTTGTGTTTCGTTTTCATACACATAATAACACATAATGTATTCACTGTTTTGCAACTTGCTTTCTTCTCTAACAGTATGTTTTAGATGTCACTCTACAACAGTAAATATGGTTCCTCCTCATCCTTTTCAATACTGATGATTATTTAGGTTGTTTCTAACTTACTACCATTATCAACAAGGCTACAACGAACACCACTGCACACACCTTATGTATATACGGAGTAATTCTTTCAGGTAGTGTCTTTCAAATCCACCAGTAAGTTCTAAAATTAATTATGTAGTAACCAGGATTGTATTCAGTAAAATAAGACAGAACAGAATAATATAAAAAGCACAAGAAGGGAAATATAACCAAGTTTCATACCTTATAAAGGTAAAAACTGCCCCATCAAACACTTGTTTCATATATATACATATATACACACACATATGTATGTGATTCATATATATATATATACACATACGTATACACAGATATAGGTATATCTTTGTATGTATATGCATATGTGTGTACATGTATAGTGCATCATAATATAAAATATTTCTTACTGTGGCTTGTATTAAAAAACGCAAAAAACAAAAGCTCTAAAATATCTTCCAAGAAGTGGCACATTTAGGTCAAAGGAGATTTGCACATTGACTAACTAGAAACTTTAAAAATCATTCTTGAGATAAGCATATTTCTGGCTCCCCTAAATGAGACACATAAAATGGCTGTGTGTATACAGAAATAGTTATCTAAGTTTTATTTTCTCAATATCCTTGGCAATCAGTATCAGACTTAGGTTACCAAAAATTTCAATTGATGTGACTGACTTTAACATTTTTTATTATAAATGATTTCTCTAGCTATCAGTTTAAAAGAGGTTTTATAATTTTTTCCTTTGTGGCGTATCATCTGACATACATTTAATACGTCTTTATCTAGTGAATTTAAAAATTGTCACCACTGAATGTAAATTGGTACAGCCAGTATGGAAAACAGTAAGGCAGTTCCTTAAAGAACTAAAAATAGAGCTGCCATATGATTCAACAATCCCACTCCTGGGTATATATCCAGAAAAAATGAAAATTTTAATTTCAAAAGATACATGCACCCCAGGATTCATAGCAGCACTATTACAATAGTTAAGACATGAAAATAACCCAAGTGGCCATCAACAGATAACTGGCTTAAGAAGATGTGGTACAATGAAATATTACTCAATGATAAAAAAGAACGAAATAATGCCATTTACAGCAATATGGATGGACCTAGAGAGTATTATACTTAGTGAAGTAAGTCAGAGGAAGACAAATACTATATGGTATCACTTAAATGTGGAAACTCAAAAATAATACAAATGGATCTATACACAAAACAGAAGCAGATTCAAAGACATAGAAAACAAACTTATGGTTATCACAGGGGAAAAGAAGGGAGTGACAAATTAGAAGGATGGGATTAACAATAAAGACTACTACACATAAAACAGATAAGCAACAAGTATATACAGGGAATTACATTCAGTATCTTTTAATAACCTATAATAGAATATAATCTGAAAAGAAAAATTAAAAAATCACTTTCCTATCTACCTGAAACTAACACAATATTGTAAATCAACTATACTTCAATAAAAATGAATAAAAACTGTCACCACTCAATAGTTTATTAAAAATTCATGCCACATCTAATAATTATCATCATTTATAATTCTGAGAGGAATTTTAGAAACTACTCCATTTTGATGCATGAAGAAATTCAGCTATCCTTGAGAATAAAATGAGCACATTTTTATGTTTTTTTAAAAACAGCGTTTTAAAGATTTAGAATGGATATCTGCCACATTATCATTTTGATAGATTTTTTTTTAAGTAAAAATATAAACTCTATTTAGCCATGCTACAGATCTCTTAAGTACATCACTTCTCAAGAGATGGGTTTCTTAATATCAAATCTTGTTTTTCTTCATTGTTTACCTGAAAAGAAAATAATCTTTATAATGAAGAGATGCAATGCACATAAAAGTGCAATAGCTAAGGCTACCTTAACCCCTGAAGTCATTTATTTATGTTTCTCGGTAAAAGCAAATAAAAAATACTATACCTAGCCAGAGGGGAGCGAAATGCTGTAGCTGGTGTGGGAAAATCCATGGTCCTTGTCTCAAGAACTGGTTTTCCTGGAATAAACTTTAAACTGTTGGGATTTGGGGTATCTTGTGTTTGAATAAACATGTATCTCACTAAAAGAGAAAAAAGAAAAAGGAATGTTATTCTAGAAAAAAATATTAGTTAACAAGCATGTGGACTATGAAGTGTTCGTTTTCAGAGAACCAAAAGATATAAGAAAAATTAGAAAACAAAAAAATTAAGCTTTCTTGCCCAAGCTTACAAAAGAAGAATTGTTAAAGAAACAAATTTATCAAAATATTTAGGATTAACTACATTGAATTTTATATTAACATTGATTATTTAGATAATTTTGTTACGCAACAGACTCTAGCAAAATCATACACCTAAGTAGGAAGGCATATCATAATTCAGGAGTCTTTGATGTATTCTCTTTGGTAACTCAATACCAAATCAGCTATAATTACAAATCATCATCACTTCCCAAAGTGCTAACATTTTTAAAAAACAAATAAATTTATAATAATATTTATTTTATGCTTACTCATTACATGTCAGAGACAGGGTTGAGTGTTTTAAATATATTTAAGCCTTTAACAATCCTATGAAGAAGGTATTGTTCCTAAGTTACAAAAGAAGAAACTGAGACTTAGAGATTACTTGTTAAGTTACTAAAAGTTAAATAACTTGTCCAAAGATATAATGACATTATAAATCATCATATAAGTGAGATTCCACGTGAATTACTTTTTGGGATTTTTAAAATTATCTTCAGAAATTCTTCTTTGTTTCTTCTCAGGCCATGATTAGATTGAGAATAACAGAATCCTGAATTCCCTACCTTGCCATTAGGATCAAGCTTGCAAGACAAAAAGATAATACTGAGGTCTTAATAGTTTAAAACTACTAAACTGGTTCTGGTTATTTATGATGAAAATAAACTTTCTTACTTTAAAAAAAAAAACCACCCAATTCTCATCTTAGAGCAGTACATGGAAGTAGGTTAATTATCATGTGTTGCATATGATGCTAAGCACTTTATGTGAATTATATCATTTAATCCTTACATCTTGCCAAGGAAGCACTGTTTTTATCCTAATTCATAAATGACTAAACCTCAAAGTCACTCACCTAGTTAAGTGACAGAGCCTGGATTTCAGCCTTGCCAATTCTGTAGCACTTGTTTAACCACTGTGCATCGTGCCACTTCATACTTATTAGTGCCAAGCATAAAAGAAAAATATATTTAAGATCAGTCTTTCTACCCTGTCATAATCCTCACATCACGTATCTTAAGAAAGAGTAAAATACCACAAAGTAACAGTTTTATTTTAAATTAGAAAATGATTAAACTTGGCAAAACATATGGTTGGTATAAAAATACTTTTCTTAACTATTACAAAAGAACATTCTAATTTGACAGCTGATATTGTTTCTGCACCTCTCCAGACAATTTCAGCTAACTGATGATGAGTCATTTCCTTGGTAAAGTAGAATAAAACTCCCATACATTTTGCTTAAGTCACTGTCTTGTAAAGATATTGGTTAGTGACTTGGTGACCAGGCAAATCATATAGAAGAGAAAACTTTAAATGATAACCTCAACGTTGAAGTACCGGGTTGGCCTGAAAATTCCTTTAGTTTTAAAATAACAAATTTTAAAGCTGTTAACAGTTTTTGCCTGGTCATCAAAGAAACATGCGGTCTTGCTTGTGTTATCCTGATAGAAGATTATGCATTTTCTGTTGACTAATTCCAGACACTTTTCCTTGACTGCTGCTTTCAGTCGGTCTAATTAGGAGAAGTACTTATTAGAATTGTTTGGTTTTCCAGAAGGAGCTCATAATAGATGACTCCCTTGCGATCCCACCTATGGATAAAGACTGGCCTTTGGTGTCTTGGTGGTGGTTTATTTAGCTTACCCCACAATCTCTTCTCCTCCACATTACTGAACGGTACCCACTTTTCATCGCCTGTCCAATTTGTTTTAAAAATGGAACATCTGCATTATGTTTAAGTAGAGAATTGCATGCCAAAATACAGTCAAGAAGGGTTTTTTTGGCTTAACTCATGTAGAACCCAAATATCAAAGTGAGTAACATAACCAACCTGTTGCAAATTATTTTCAATTCTTGATTTGGAAATATTGAGTGTCAGCTATCTCCAGCATGGTCTAACACTGACTGTTCTCAGTTAATGTCTCTATTTGATTGCTACCAACTTCAACTGGTCTGTCTGATCATGGAGCATCATCCAGTGAGAAATCTCCAGCGTGAAACTTCACAAACCACTTGGACATATTTGATCAATCATACAACCTTCTCCATACACTACGTAAATCTTTTTTTTGCATTTCAGCTGCATTTTAACCTTTCTTGAAATAAGAAAGTATAATGTGCTGAAAATGTGGCTTTTTCCCTCCATCTTCAATATTACAATAACTATAAAAAGTTCTTCAAATTCGATATGCTTTTTAAAAAATGCATGCTGGTATGTCAGCTGTAGAATACAATCTAACAAAATTGTTTTGAATGAAGCTAAAGACAACTAAGCACTGTTAAAGCCACCTTATGGAAAAAAAAAAAAACAAATATTTTGGCAAACCTAATACTTGATTTAAAATATTTATACTTCCAAGCAATAAATTCCTCTGACAAGGGAACAATTTTTCAGATGGAACATTATAGAAAAAGCTGCCACCACTTTCTGTAAATACACAGAAAATAAGGTTCTTTTAACCCTGTTTCTGACCAATCATTCCTGGGGCCTTTCTTAATAATTTATTGGTAGCCAAAATCTCTGCACATATTAGGCACTCTGCCAATATTCAAAGAATTAAATCTGGCTTTATTCTGCTTACTCCATTTGTGTGTAAAACTACACATGCAGAAAGAAAAAACTTTAGAAATACCTGAAGAACTATAAATATAAAAATTATTTTAAGAGAATATAATGTAAATGTCTGAAGTAGGCAATATGACCTTATATGATATTACTACATGAATTTTAACAATGAACAAAGGTACTTCAAAAAGAGCAATCTGACTAGGCGTTAACAAAATCACTCTAGTTACAGTCTAAATTAAACTTGCTTAGGTATTTAAAAATGACTCTCAGCTCCATCATCCAGAAAGATCCCCTGAAAGTGTCATAAGGGTTACAACAAGAGAAAGACTGCTATAA
This sequence comes from Antilocapra americana, assembly GCA_007570785.1. NCBI lineage: Eukaryota > Metazoa > Chordata > Mammalia > Artiodactyla > Antilocapridae > Antilocapra > Antilocapra americana. The sequence goes on along the minus strand of ML662449.1, from coordinate 7,544,911 downwards.
AATCTTTCCTATTATGCTTGGTATAATAGGTAACAGATAAAAAGGTAGACATAATCTCCCCCCAAAATACAGATTAATGGTTCCTGAAGTCAAGATCAAAGACTAAAATAAGCAGGTTTCCAATCTGAAAGACTAGATGACTACATAATTCAGTTCCACAAGATTTAAGTCTAATTAAAGTAGCTTAAGGTGAGTTACTATTTATGCTCAAATTGCTCTGTGATTCAACAAAAGAGTCAAGGAAGGTAATCCTATTTTTGCCTCAGGATACAGGGAGGTACAGTCTCTACCCTGATCCAACTCCTGCCATAAGACAGTCAGCCACCCTCCAGAGAATGGCCATAAGGAGTTCAAGACAGCAATGGAAAAGGAGATGGGCCAAGAGCTGAATCCAAACTCTTACAGCTCCATAAGCACATTTAGGTAGGCATTCACAGACACATACACCCTTGTCCCAAGGTTCCCTAACCAGACCGTGGTCACATTGCAAAAATGTTCAAATCCTATCCTCATACTCATTTATAACTTCTTTTTGTATCTCCATTTCAGAAATTACTTATTGAGCAACTCTTATGTTCCAGAACATGTGTTACACTACATGCTAAGATTTCACAGATTTACTGAACACCGTACTCAGGATTCTTGAAATTTAATGACAAATGATATGTGTAAGCAAGTAATTAAAGTGTGATTTATGATAGAAAAAAATGTTATATTCTTTTCATAAGCATCTGAATAGAAAATTTACAAATTCTCATTGTTTACAACCTACAAAATTCCGTTTGCTCTAAAAAAGATAAAATTTTACCTGTGTTACATAAGGTTGCAGGGAGTGGGAAAAGTGGTCTTTGGACAAATTGATGCAGAAGCTGTTTCTTAATCGTATATGGATTCCTCACATGACAGAATCTATATTTAAAAACAAAAATGACATTTTAGGAGATAAGCTCAAGTTTCTACTTCTCATATATAAAAAAACCGTAATGAAAATAATAACCAAGATGAATTTTCATTTTCCATCAACATCATTTCCACTCCCTTAGGCAAGCAACACCTACAATTTAAAACAAGAGCTCAAGGGGAAATATACAACTTTGAAAACTGAGTGTATACAGAATACTGTCAATGTTTCCAATCAAAAAGCACATAGGCTGTGGACTTCTTTAGCAGTTTGGTGGAGAATAGTATACTTTCTGTTAGACTTTTGGAGGCATTTGAAATGTCTTTCAAAACAAATAGCAGAGGTCATGTCTTTCCAGGGAAACATGGTGGTAGAGACTGAAAAGGAGGGAGACTTTTCACTCATTTTCTTTTATTCCCTTTGAATTTTGAACCACATGACTCAGGGTACAACAGCTACTTAAGCCCTCGGTGCCTTTCGCCTAATCATTGTTGACAGATGTCAAAGACAGTGCAAAAGAGGAAAGACAAGGAAACCAAGAGGGTTTAGTCGGTAGGAGTGGGCGGGGGAAATCTAGGGTTCTGGATGTACATGAGTTCCATCATTTAGATGCTGTGTGACCTCAGACAGGTCACGTTCCCTTTCCGGGCTTCACTGAGACAATGATGACATTTTGTCTGTCATTCTGATTTTGTGTTTAAAAGGCAGAGGAAATGCGCGTGGTAGAGGAGCTGGAGGGGCCACGATTTAAAAAGAGCTCCTCGGTGGGGTCCCTACAGTCGGCCTCTGAGAGTCTCCCCACCACCGGGATTCAGGCACCGGGTCCCGGAGCCTGGGACCAGGAACAGTACGGTCCGCCAGAACCTGGGTCGCAGAGCTGCCGCACCGAGAGCGGCCCACCTCTGGATTCAAGTCTAATTCGGCGATGGGACTGAACCTGAAAGCAAGGTCAGGGGCACTTCTCCCCACTCGGCTTAAGAGGGGGCGGACGGGACGACCACCGCGCAGATGGCTAAGCCCAGCGGCACCCCTATGCAGTTCAGGGATCACCACCTACCGCCTCCGCAGCCCCGCGGCCGCGGCTGCAGCTCCCCAGCCCAGGCGGGCCGCCGCCGCCATCTTAGTCCGACTGCGCAGGCGTAGGACAAGCCGCTCGCCCACCGCGCGCCTCCCCGTGCCTTCGAAGCGCTGCCGAGGCCCCGCGCGGGCGTGAGCGCAGGCGCAGGTCAGTCGAGATCCGGCCAGGCACCGGGAATAGCGCACCCTGCTGGCTGCTCGTGGCGCTGCTGCGGACTGGCCCGACGGGCTTAAGTCTGACTGCTTGAAACCCTTCAGTTCAGTTCAGTTCAGTTCAGCCGACTGTTTGCGACCCCATGGACTGCAGCACGCCAGACTTCCCTATCCATCACCAACTCTCGGAGATTACTCAAACTCATGTCCATGCAATCAGTGATGCCATCTGACCATCTCATCCTCTGTCGACCGGGTCTCCTCCTTCAGTCTTCCCCAGCATTGGGGTCCTTTCCAGTGAGTCAGTTCTTCGCATCAGGTGGCCAAAGTATTGGAGTTTCAGCTTCAGCCTCAGTCCTTCCAATGAATATTCAGGACTGATTTCCTTTAGGTTGACTGATTTGATCTCCTTGCAGTCCAAGGGACTCTCAAGAGTCTTCTCCAACACCAGTTCAAAAGCATAAATTCTTCCACGCTCTACTTTCTTTATGGTCCAACTCTCATCCATATACGACTACTGGAAAATCCATAGCTTCAACTAGACGGACCTCTGTTGGCAAGTAATGCCTCTGCTTTTTAATATGCTGTCTAGTTTGGTCATCACGAGAAATGCTGGGCTGGATGAAGCACAAGCTGGAATCAAGATTGCTGGGAGAAATATCAACAACCTCAGATATGCAGATGACATCACCCTTATGGCAGAAAGTGAAGAACTAAAGAGCCTCTTGATGAAAGTGAAAGAGGAGAGTGAAAAAGTTGGCTTAAAGCTCAACATTTAGAAAACTAAGATCATGACATCTGGTCCCGTCACTTCATGGCAGATAGATGGGGAAACAGTGGCTGACTTTATTTTAGGGGGCTCCAAAATCACTGCAGATGGTGATTGCAGCCATGAAATTAAAACACGCTTACTCCTTGGAAGAAAAGTTGTGACCAATCTAGATAGCATATTAAAAAACAGAGAAATTACTTTGCCGACAAAAGTCCATCTAGTCAAGGCTATGGTTTTTGCAGTAGTCATGTATGGATGTGAGAGCTGGGCTATAAAGAAAGCTGAACACCAAAGAATTGATGCTTTTGAACTGTGGTGTTGGAGAAGACTCTTGAGAGTCCCTTGGACTGCAAGGAGATCCCACCAGCCCATCCTAGAGGAAATCAGTCCTGAATATTCATTGGAAGAACTGATGCTGAAGCTAAAACTCCAAAACTTTGGCCACCTGATGTGAAGAACTGACTCATTGGAAAAGACCCTGAAGCTGGGAAAGACTGAAGGCAGGAAAAGGGGATGACAGAGAATGAGATGGCTGGATGGCATCACCGTCTCAATGGACATGATTTTGATTAAACTCAGGGAGTTGGTAATGGACAGGGAGGGCTGGTGTGCTGCAGTCCATGGGATCACTAAGAGTCATACACAATTGAGCAACTGAACGGAACTGAACTGAGGTTGGTCATGGCTTTTCTTCCAAGCAGCAAGCCTCTTTTAGTTTCATGACTGCACTCACCACCGTCTGCAGTGATTTTGGAGCCCAAGAAAATAAAGTCTGTCACTGTTTCCACTGTTTGCCCATCTATTTGCCATGAAGTGATGGGACCGGATGCCATGGTCTTTGTTTTTTTTTTTTTTTTTTTTGAATGAATTTGAAACCATTACCTATCTACTTCTTCAGGTTGGGCAACGCAGGGGCTGGGGGGGCAGGTAGAAATTCTTGTGATGCCTGCACACGTGTCAAGTAAGCACGAGGAACTCCGCAGACATGTGTGGAACCTTCCATTGCCTTTCCCACTTGATGTATGCTGCCTTTGCACTACCTGATCCTGCAGAGCAGAATGCTGTTCCCCATCCCTAACCCTGCCCACTGCCTCTGGTAGAATCCTTCTCGCCATCTGGCCCCAGTGCAAAAGTCACCCTGTAGCATCCCCTGAGAAGATTCTCGCCTTCCTCCAGCCAACTAGCTGCCTGCCCTCCTTCCATGAGGCTCCTATGGCTCTGGGTAAGGCTGGGCTTGTGGATTCAGCATGTACGGAGCTGCCTTGTGCTGTATAAACATGAGTACTGACTAGTTTTCAGAGCACAGTACAAAGTTCATTATCTATTCTCCAGAATCTTATTGGAAGTATACAGCTTTTTCTAGGACAGCAGTTCTCAAAGTGTGGACTAGGGGCAGAAACCTCATGGGAACGAGTGGGAAATGTGAATTATCAGACTGCACATTAGAGCAACTGAACCGCAGTCTCGGGAGGTGGGATCCAGTAATGGGTTTTAACAAACCCTCCAGGTGATTCTGATGCAAGCTACCATTTGAGAAGCACTGCTCTAGAATATATACACAGAGTATGGCAAAGAGTAGGACGCTGACTGAGAGACTAATACTTTCACTTTTCCCCTTGGTTTTGGAATGGACACAACACACCTGTTGTCAGACAGGTTGAGACCACATCCATGGGGGCGCACTTAAGGGAGTGGGCGGGGCTTCAGACTACAGCTGGTCTGGGGCCAAACAAACTGAGCGCAGTTTACATACTCAAGGCTGTGTATTGGCTTCATTCTTTTCTGACCCGTTTTAGACCTCAGTGTCATCCACAGCCTGACCCTTTACTGTCTTCTAGACCCTGAATCAAGTGTGTAATGGAACCATCTTTTCTCTCATCTTCAACTTCTCCGTCTCTTATCTACTCCTTCCTACAAGAAAAATCCTGCCTTGCCCCAAACCACCTTCAAACGACTTTTTCCTCTTGCAAAGTCGAGTGATGTAAGAGTTGCCTACAGTTTTAGTCTTTAGTTTCTCACCTCCCACTCCTTAAACTGGCCAAAGGAAACCTGGAAGAAATGCCCCATACAAGTGATTCAAACGACCAGGAGGGTGCGACTCTCTCTCTGAGCCCACCCATGTGTCTACCCACATGTACTCTTTTTTTGCTCCTGGTAAACACTTTACTTACTACTTTCCATCTCGATGTGGAATTTCATTGCCACACAGTGACAGGCCGGGCACTTGCCCCTGGCCACTGTTCCTGGTGGTCTAGTGTCTGGGATTCAGTGCTGTCACTGACACAGCCAAACCTCAGCCTCTGGCTGGAAACTGAAATCCTGCTTCAAGCCGCTGGAGGTCAAGGCACCCTGAGATCAAAGCTACCAAAAGCAGCCTTCTGTGTCCCAATGGTGCAGGGAGGGGACCTGCTCTAGCCAAGACCACCCCCATCATCCATGTTGCTGAATTTGAAGGATATTTCTTCATTTTTACCTTTCTTGACCTCCAGAACGTCAAATGTGGAGGGTCTGTCCTTCCTTTAATAATCTCATTCCTTTGTTTCCCTGGCACTACAACTGCCAATTGTGCCTATTATTTTTATGATTACTCCTCCTTCTCCTTTGCAGGTTTCCATCTGCCTGCCTCTTAAGCACTTAGGGATACCTCATTCCAGGTACTCTTTCCCTTTTTTTGTGTGTGATTAATTGACAAACTTCAATTCAGGTGTATGTGTGTTAGTTGCTCAGGTGTCCAACTCTTTGCAACCCTCTGTCCATGGGATTCACCAGGCAAGAATCCCTGATGGCTCAGGCAATAGAGAATCCGGCTGCAGTGCAGAAGACACGGGTTCAGTCCCTGGGTTGGAAGGATCCCCTGGAGAAGGGAATGGCAACCCACTTCAGTATTCTTGCCTGGGAGATCCCATGGACAGAGGAGCCTGGCGAACTGCAGTCCATGGGGTCGCAAAAAGTCAGACACAGTTGAGTTCAAACACACTTCTCTTAGTGAACTCATTCTATTCAAAATACTGGTTATATATATGTTTTTAACCATTTTCTTTACTAGCTACTCTAACGATATCCATTTCCTCCTCATTCTTGGCAGATTTTACTTTGCAGAGAAAAAGAGGTTTTGGTGGTAGCGGTGGTGGAAATGGACTTTCTAAACTATTAGAGCCTTGCCCGATCTCACATACTTATCACTCTCTGTCGAAGGCATCCAGAATATACCACTTCAGGAACTTTGTTTTGAACTCCCTTTATCTACCTAAAAATAGAGCCTCGCAAAAGATTTCAACTGTTATAAATCCTCTCCCCAGTAGTCTAGCAACCAGGAAAGATGGACTCCTATCACTCAAGAGGGGAATTTGGCTTAGGAATAAAAAAACACCAAAGCAGACATTCTCACAAAACTATCTTATCTCTATTCTCTAAACAACCTACTTGTCTTTTCCTAAAAAGTCATTTGTATTCCCATAGGTCTTCTTCTCCCCTTCTCCTTCTCCTTTCCCATTCCCTTTGATGGAAGAAATGTTCTCATACTGAAGTATGGGGAAGTTATTCTGACTTATACATTATTTGGCTTGAACTTTATGTTAACTAAAACAGTCTGTCTTATCACTTGTCAACCAGACATTGCACACATACTTTAACCATTCAAAGAATGTTGCCCACCATCTATTCTATAAAGGACTAAGTCACAACCCACTGCTGTGACTCACAGTGGGAACCCTGAAGGGAATCGAGGAGGGTGGGGACCAAAACAGGGTGAGGCATTCTGTGTTTTGAATAAGCTGGCCCCAGATAGTTGAGATGCATACCTCAGGAAGAATTTAAATGACCCTAGATTCTTGCATCTTCCCATATGTAGAAAGTCACTAAGATCATTAATTTGAGGTATCTGTCTTTTGTGACTAGCAGTAATTTTTTATCAACATCTTCGCTTGATCAGTGAAGATGTATATATTTTCTAGTAAAAAATTATACACATACTGGTTCCTCCCCTATCTCTTTGGAATAGTCTTCTCTGAGCTACTCAGAGGTGGTTTCTCAAGCTATAATCTTTAGTTTGGCTTGAATAAAACTCTCTTCTATTCTTATTTAGATTGTTTATTGATTATTTGCAACAACACCTTATTAAGACGATGTATAAGCTCCAAATTCTAACGGCCTCCTTGAGTTGTATTTTTCTGTTAATGCCCATGTAAGTACGTAAATAAAAATCTCTTTTCTCTGTAATAACCTAAATTGGAAATGAATTTGAAAAAGAATATATACATGTATATGTATAACTGAATCACTTTGCTGTATACCTGATATACACAATATTGTTAATCAACTCTGTTTTGTGTACAAAATCTGAAATAAATGCCAATATTAAAAGTTGTTAGGTAAAACACAATTTCAAAGCTGGTAGGCTGAGGGAATTGTGATATTACCACATGGTGGTGCCACTACCGCTGGTGAATCGAATAGAAATAGCCAACATCGATTGAGCACTAACAGTGGGCCACTTTTCTAAGCACACCTCATAGTAATCTATATCATGGACATTTAATGTCACCATTTTACAGATGAGGAGACCAAGCCCATTAGAAGCTCAGTAATGTTTCAAGATTATACAACTAGAAAGTGATGGACAGAGTTGTTCAGTTGCAAAATCATGTCCAATTTTTTGCAACACTCCAGGCTCCTCTGTCCTCCATTATATCCTTTTGTTAGACATGTTTCCTGAGAATGTTTGCTTTGGTGTTTTCTTTCCTGGAGTTTGCTCAAATTCATGTCCATTGACTTGGTGATGGTCTCTAACCATCTTTTCCTCTGCCATCCCCTTTCCTGTTGCCTTCAATCTTTCCCAGCATCAGCATCTTTTCCAATGAGTTGGCTCTTTGCATCAAGTGGCCAAAGTATTGGAGCTTCAGTTTCAGTCCTTCCAATGAATATTCAAGGTTAATTTCCTTTGGAATTGACTGGTTTGATTTCCTTGCAGTCCAAGGGAACTCTCAAGAATCTTCTCTGCACCACAATTCAAAACCATCCATTCTTTGGCATTCAGCCTTGTGTATGGTCCGTCTCTCATGACTACTGGAAAAACCATAGCTTTGACGATATGGACCTTTGTTGGTAAAGTGATGTCTCTGCTTTTTAATATGGTGCCTATGTTTGTCATAATTTTCCTTCCAAGGAGCAAGTGTCTTTTAATTTCATGGCTGCAGTCACTGTCTGCAGTGATTTTGGAGCTCCCAAATAAAACCTGTCACTTCTTCCACTTTTTTCCCTTCTACTTACCATGAAGTGATAGGACCAGATGCAAGCCTAAGCATTTTTTTTGTTTTGTTTGGCCAGACCTCTTGGCATGTGGGATCTTAGCTCCACACCCTGAACAGGGATGGAACCTGCGCTCCCTGCATTAGAAGGTGGGGTCTTAGCACCTGGACTGTAAGTCCCAACCTAAACAGTCTTAACCCATGTTCTTTACCACCATCCCTCAGCCCCAGGTGTCCATTGTCTTTCATCACTATCATAGGAACTATTGTTAACTTCTCTTAGAATTTTGGAGAATAATTTTAGTGTCTGGATTGATTTCCTATTTCTGCTGTTACAAATTATCACGAACTTTAGTGGCTTAAGATAGCAAACTTTTCTCTTACAGTCTGGGGAGTCAGACGTTTACAGTCATTCTCATTGGGCCAAAGTCAATACTTGGCCCACCTGATGCGAAGAGCCAATTCATTAGAAAAGGCCCTGATGCTGGGAAAGATTGAAGGCAGGAGGAGAAAGATGACAGAGGATGAGATGGTTGGATGGCATCACCAACTTAATGGACGTAAGTTTGAGCAATCCCTGGGAGATGGTGAAGGACAGAGAAGCCTGGCTGAAGTACATGGGGTCACAAACAGTTGGACACGACTGAGCAACTGAACAACAACATCAAAAAGTCAAGTTGTCAGGAGGGCTAGTTCCTTCTAGAGGCTCTGAGAGGAGAATCTATTTCCATCTTTTTTTTTTTTTTTTAATCATCTAGAGGCTACCTCTATTCTTTGGCTTCCTCTATTTTCAAAGTATCACTTCAATCCTTGTCTCTGTCATCACATCACCTTCTTCTCTAACTTCTCCTTCATCTCTCTTAAAGAGTCCTCTAATTATGTTGGGTCCACCTGCATAATCCAGGATATTCTCCCCATTTCGAGATCCTTAACTTCATCCCATATGCTTAATCCCTTTTGCCATGTAAAGTTATCATTCACAATTTCTGGAGATTAGAACATGGACATGGGAATGGGGAGGTATTATTTAGCCTACCACAGTGACTATTGGTGTTATTTTTTTTTAATTCACTGGTATTATAGTGTAATTCTCCTTGTCTACCCTAAAAATGTCATCTAATATTTGTTTGATGGTATTACTAATATGAGAACTAGAGGGAAAGAAACACATCCATATCAATGATATTGGAATGCAAGTTAGATATAATAATATATGGAGAAAGCTAGTAAGTTAAGAGAGATACCTCTTTTAAGAAAAAATTATAAAAAAAAAGACTGGGGATCAGGTATGTTTTATGGGAAAAGGATTAATACAGCTGTACTGTGTCCTTCAATTGTGGATCATTGAAGGTCCTTGTATAAAAGGAAACCCCCCATTCTTTAAAATGTATCTTTTGTTCTTTACACCCTGCTTACTCCTTAACCCATTGCAATCAGTCCCCACCACTTTACAAGAATTGCCCTTGCTAGGATCAACAGCCCCCTACCAGACAAGTCCAACAAGCATTTTTGTCGTTACATCTCTCTGGCATTTAACACCACTGCTTATCCTTGAAATCTTTTCTTCCTATAACCTTGGTGTCACCTTCTGTTTTTCTGCCTTTATTTGTGGCCTGGTTTCTCCCATGGAACTTTTTTTTTCCATTTATGCTTTAAATGTAGATATTCACAAAGGATGTTATAAGTGCTCTTCTCCTTACTCTGCATTCTCCTTCATTGATCTCATCTACATCCAGGCATTCAAATACCACTCACTGATGATGTCCCTCTGTCAGGAGTCTAGACGTCTCTCCTGATCCACACAGCTAATGGCCATCTGGACACCTTCACTCTGATAGCCCCTGTGTAGGCCCAGGACATTTTGAAACTCTGTGGTGGTTTCATCTAATGCTTTTGTTTTTAAAAGATTTATTTATGGTTACACTAGGTCTTTGCTGCTGCACAGGCTTTCTCTAGTTTCCTCTAGCACGGGCTACTCTCTAGCTGCAGTGCCCATGCTTCTCATTTCAGTGACTTCTCTTGTTGCAGAGCATGGTCTTGGCACATGGGCTTCCGTAGTTGTGGCTGTGGGCTCAGGGCTCAGAAATTGCAGCTCACCAGCTCTACAGCATAGGCTCAATAGTTGTGGCTCATGGATTTAGTTGCTCTGTGGCATGTGGGATTCTCCGGGACCAGGGATCGAAACTGTGTCCCTTGCATTGGCAGGTGGATTATTAACCACTGGAACACCAGGGAAGGCCCTTTTCCAATGTTTTTGAATAAAGATATTTTAACTGGGCTAATATTGATGAATTTTCATCAAAAAATTCTATAAAGCAACTCCATTAAGTCAGCTCAATTCTTGGATCAATTTCCTATGCACTGTATTTCCATTTTACTGTAATTTTGTTCATTGGGATCTGGTCTTTTCTATAAGCATTTTACAATGGAAATTTATTAGTCAATTTTTGGTTCATTTCAAATTTTGCCAATAGGTTCTGCTACTGAGTTCTCCTGTGGCCACTATATCTAGTAAATTCCAATTTCCCAAATCAAAATGTCACTTTAAATTGCCATGATTTCATGCTTTCATCAATTTATGTGTAGTTTTAGCTGCTTTGAATTTTACTTAAACTGAATGATATTCACTATAAACTGAAAAAACGTTGACAGTTTATATTTAATTTTTGGTTAAGAGAAAATTGTGATCAGTTCCTCCCAGATAATGTAAGCTTTCATTAAAGAGTGAAAAGTAAAATATATTCTTGGGGTCAATAAGTACTGCTCAAAAACAGGATGAGGTATGGGAGATCTGGTCCTTGTATAAAACTACTAATTTCGCAATATCTGACTTTAAGAATTCCACATGCCTCTCAGCCTTAGCGCCATCTTTTGAGAAACCTCTGTGCCATGAGAGCGAAGTGGAGGAAGAAGCGAATGTGCAGGCTGAAGCTCAAAAGAAGAAAGAGGAGGCAGAGGTCCAAGTAAACTTGTACACCCATGGAAGCCACAGAAGCAAAAACAAGGGAAGCCAGAGGCCAGGGACGCTGGTACAAATTTGTGGACTGCATGCCTACTATCTAGAACTTCTCAATGAATCTGGAACATCTATGGCCCTTCTGATCGCCTTGACCACCTTTGAGAGACCCACCATGCTCGTATCAAATCTGTCCCTTTTGCTCCTTTGCCCTGGACCTGTGATAACAATGGACCAGTTCTCTTCTCAGTTGTGGCTGAATGTAACGTGTACAATAAATCATCTCTTTTGCTGTCTTAGCTGAAGAAAAAAAAAAAAAAAAGAATTCCACATGCAGCGATGGTACTGGCCCCAAATCTCAGCCCTAGGAAACTGGGCTGACTTCTGAAGGGAATATTTGGAGTCCTTTGGGGCCTCTGGGCTAAGCTACATAAAAGCAGATTGAAGAAGTACTTGGTCTCCTTCCATGAAAGGTGACATAATTCAGTATAAGCAAAGAAACATAACGGTAAAGATCTTTGCCTTCAAATCCAGAGAAACAGGCCTAAACCATCTGCTCATGGCTTTCCCCTGGTTTTTACTCTGGCTCCTCCCCCTTGGATCTTGATTAGGGCACAATATAAGGGCACTTCCTTCCTGGCTGGTCTCCTACCAATCTGTCTTGGGGCCGGCAAAAGCAAATCATTAAAGGGTGAATGAATCCAATCAGAAATCACCCTGTGGGAACTGGAGCTTCTAACTCTGGCTCTGGCTACAATTAAGGCAAAGATGACTCACCACAGGTAAGCTCCATCCACATCTGCAGAAGGCTCTGACTCCTGCATCTCAGTGGGAGTGATGCATCTGAAAGGGTTTCTTTCCCCCAGAGCAGTCTGAGTCACAGGTAAGGAAGACCATGCTTTTGGCTAACTTGAAATAGGAAAAAACCATAAGAACTTCACATTGTGGAATTAGGTATATTTCAAGATAAATCAATCAGATCTTAAAATAAATCTTCAGAAAAAGTAGGCGATCTCTGGTTTTACTCATGCATCTTATACAGGGGTTCTTTGGATCCCTGAATTTTCTTTGAACACCATACCTGTGAACTCAGCCCACTACCAATTTTCGTGGGTGTCAGGCTCACCAAAGCTCTGTTAACGTTCTCAGATTTGGAAAGGAAATAGGAGGCAGGTTTTCATCACAGCATGAATTTTAAATTTCTTAGGTATGATCCATTTCCACCCAAGATTTTTCTCTTTGGTTGCCTATGGTCTCTCTTTTAGAGATTTTTTTTTTTTTTTTTGAAGGCTGCATATTGATGCAGGTCACATTCAGGTAACACACTTTAGAAGTTCACAGCAAAGTTTACATATTAGGGAGCTGTGTGATTTTCCCAGCTCAGTCCTTAGGCTCCATTATCTTGTCTTATTTCTTTTATGTCTCCACAAACATCCAGATGAAAAGTGGGTCTCAGGAAATAAATGCCAGCATTGGAAACCAATTCACCAACCAACCAACCAACCAAAAGTGGTTCTTTGAAACTTAAAAATGTAGAATAAAGCTTGGTACTAAGTGAAAGGCACATATGGAGCCCTTCAGTCCTAGGAAGATTTGACTTAAAGAATAATGCAAAGTGTAAATCATTGATTTTAATTAGGTCCATTTTAATAAAGTGTACAGAAGTTTACAACTCAAACAATTATCCATGAAAACTATCAGATACATAAGATAGACCACACGAGGGGCGCAATAACATAAATCCAAGAGTCTGCAAAAAAGAGGTATTGCAAAAACTGTTACGATTGACTCTATAAATGTCTCTTTCCCTTTCCCATGTTCACAGTCCTTGAGATTGCATGCACATACTGTTTTCTGAGGTCTGATGACCTCAATATTCTCACAGTTGGACTGACTTCCTTATTCAGTCAACTCAAAATATAGTCAGTAAAGGGAGTTCACCTCTTCTTCCCGGAATGAGCATGGTCCTTGGCCTGTATTCCGTTTCTGTCTCCTAACAAATGACGTTAAATGTTCCCTCTGAATTTCAAAGTAACATCTTACAGGCCTTGCAGTGTTCCAGTCACTACTGCCCTCCCAATACCATACATGAATAAAGTGTTTAGGTCAAACACTATTGAGTTTCACCCTTGTGGACGAGAAAAGCTTGCTTACTCTGGAAATGAGGCTAAAGCAGCAGCTGCTTTCTCTCCCCTTCATCTAGAACTACTCCAGTTCTAGCTCAGAAAGTTGTAGGTAAACAGTACTGAATTTACTCATTTCAAACACTTACTGTCACCTCTTGGTATTCTTTGGATGCCTTCATCAGGAGGTCTTTAACACCATAGAAGAAAGCATGAGGATAACACATGAACACACTCCACGCACACTCCTCAAATAGGAGTCTTTGGTAGACTCAGAGTATAACTGATTTGCCATTTCAGAATGGAAAGGTGATATTGTCTTCTCTCGCCCCCAAAGTCTCACTTTAACTGATAGTGGGGAAAAACACATTTCTGCAATTCCTTACCAAAAGGAATCACACAGATCCCTAACATGTATATATGGTTCTCTTATAATGCAATGTGGATAACATTGACTTGATTTCAAGAACAAAACATTGCTATTATAAACTCAAGATACTGTCACTCATATTGAGATTGCTGAATTTCTTATGGAATTACAAATTACATTTTACAAGCTGTTCTAGAGTCCCTTCATGCATAAACTTGCCCGTGTCCTAGGAAAGCATGGGGCTTTCGAGTTGTGTCTCTGAAGAGTAAGGGTTGGCTTCTGCCAACCTTCCTTTTAGTCCATAAGATATGGGGAAGGCGAACCATTTCATTTCTATTTGGAATTATTCCAGTGTAATATTATCACAGGCTAGGCTGAAATTTAAGAAGAAACTGTTTACAGTAAAAAGGAAGGTAAATAAAAATCAACATGATCCTTCAGTCTTCTCTTTCATTCCCCACTTATTGGTATGGTTATAATAGGGGAATGTCAAATGAGGAAATGAGCAAGCAAGGTAAGCCACAGACTTGCAGCAATAGAGAAAAATTAGAAAAGCCTCCACAGAAAAACCTGTGGAGGCCTGAGTCCTAATAAAGGTAAAGGTGCAAATGAGGCTAGCAGAACCATAAGTCAGATAGCAGGAGGCATCCTGGCAATTGAGACACTGTCAGTGTGAATTCCCACATCAAAGGTGAGCAGCTAAGTTGTTTTCAACAACCTAGCAAATTTATCTTACAGTGAAAGAACACAAAAACAATCCCCAACCGGATACTACTTTTTATTTTCAAGCATTTTGAAATTTTTCGTTAAGTGAACTTCACAAGTTTGCAAGTGTTCTGCTGGTTAAAACCAACCCATCAACAAACAGATAGTTGACAGTCATTTGCAAACGCTAAGAATTTAAATTGCATGATTCTATTTAATATCATGTTTACTCCAGAAGGCAGGATTGGAGGTTCAGAACTCAGGAATGGCTGTGGGCATCTAGAAGGTGCTCCTACCTCCTTAGAAGGTCTTTTCAGTGACTCTATGTACCTTTCATCAGAATAATCTGGATTCATATAAAACTGTATCTGTGTGACCCGCAGCCATTCCAAAGCTGACTGGCCTGTGTTCTCCAATTTCAGATCCAAAGACAGCAGAGAATAACATTTTTCTTTATTAAAGGGACCCAAGGGGCTCCAACTTAAGCAGTATCCTCCCTGCTAGAGAGTTAGATCTCACTCTTCTCTGGTGTCCTATAATAAAATTTTCTATTCGATATAATGCATACATATAATATAGCCTATGTTTTGGCAACTTGTCATTATGGAAACAAATATAGCATGAGTGAATTTCTATTGCCAGATCACTCTGGTAATTACATCTATCCTAAAGAAACTGAAATCTGCTACTTTATGAGTCAGTGAAATGTCCACCAAATAGTTGAAAACATTGAGGTACATGTATTCTAAAACTTACTAAATAATGGGTCAGTAAGATATTGGTATTTTTCTTAAAAGTTCAGAAAGAAATCTTGGTTGCCTGGTTACACGCAGACCTAATATGGGGGTGTAAATACGTACACACCAGTCCACACATACAAAATTTTCAACTCAACAGTGAGTGAGCCCAAGATGAGAAAGGATTTGTGGCCAAACTGAATCATCAATTTGTGGCCATCATTGAATCCTGTCCAGCACCTGCTTTAGCATCAAATTTTGTTCATTTTCCATTTTCCAATCTAATAAGGATTTGAAGCTAAAGGAATCTCAGTGTGAGGCTCGTGGCTCAGCCAGTAAAGAATTCACCTGTAATGCAGGAGATGGAAGAGACTTGGGTTCAATCCCTGGGTTGGGAAGATCACTTGGAGAAAGAAATGGCAAAGCACTCCAGTATTCTTGCCTGGAGAACCCCATGGACAGAGGAGCCTGATGGGCTCAAGTCAAGGGTTGCAAAGAATCGGACACGACTGAGTGACTAAGCACACACACAAGTGTGGGCCTAAGAAACGGATATGCTAAACATTTTTCACCACACGTAAGACAGCTTCATTAATTCAATAGTGTGTGTTAGTCGATTAATGTGGATTCCTTGAGAGTTCATCAGTGCATGCTGTGGGTCAATGTTTTATGTCTAAACATACTGTGGCTCACTGCACTCCACTGAAATGAAAGGTCACAGGTTTCTTCATTCTGTATCATATGTGTAATGCATATAACACAGAAAACAAACTAAAACAAGGAGTGCAGTATTTTGTTGACTATATGCTTTTTCTCTTTAATGTTAGCTTGCTGTAGTTGTTGGAAACATGCATTTGCTACTTAATTCAAAGGACCCTGAGCACTTCTGATTTCTTAAAGCTAAATTTCCCAGATTGCCAGATTCAGGATGGCCTCTAGCAAGAATATTTTATCTTTATTTTTAAATTTTATTTTTTTTGCCCACACTGTGTAGCATGCAGGAGCTTAGCTCTCCATCCAGGGATGGAACCTGTACCCCCTTGCACTGGGAGCAGAGTCTCAACAACGAGACCACCAGGGAAGTCCCAAGAACACTTTATCTCTAAATGATGCATTTACTCTATATGATCCAAAGATGATCAGCACAGAATCCACTAGTTATTCACTAATAATTAATGTTATCCAATAGTCCAAAAATTTTCATGCATCATTAAGAACACAAAATAATTTGCATGTGTCTATATTCGTTTCTTCTTCAAAAAAGGTATTTACAGAGTCTCCACCCAGCATAGATCTCTAGCAAGAATAAAAAGGATTACAAGCTCAGCTTGACAAATGATTCAACTATGTAATAAGATCACCATAATTTTATTGATTTCATCTTGAGAACAAAAATGATCAGGAGGGATTGATAAAAAAATCAAAGGAAAGTCATTTCACAGGGCTGCTACAGAGGTAATCCTGAGTAGTTTGAAAGAGAGAATAAGAATGACTTTCTACTTAAACAGTTTCTAGGATGAACCTTCCTTGAATATTCTCATCCTTTTCACTCCTGAACAGTATGAAAAGGCAAAAAGATAGGATCCTGAAACATGAACTCCCCAGGTCGGTAGGTGCCCAATATGCTTCTGGAGATCAGTGGAGAAATAACTCCAGAAAGAATGAAGAGGTGGAGCCAAAGCAAAAACAACACTCAGTTGTGGATGTGACTGGTGACGATAGTAAAGTCTGATGCTGTAAAGAGCAATATTGCATGGGAACCTGGAATGTTAGGTCCATGAATCAAGGCAAAATGGAAGTGGTCAAACAGGAGAGAGCATGAGCGAACATCAACATTTTACAAATCAGTGAACTAAAATGGACTGGAATGGGTGAATTTAACTCAGATGACCATTGTATCTACTACTGTGGACAAGAATCCCTTAAAAGAAATGGAGTAGCCATCATAGTCAACAAGAGTCCAAAATGCAGTACTTGGATGCAATCTCAAAAACGACAGAATGATTTCTGTTCATTTCCAAGGCAAAACATTCAATATCACAGTAATACACATCTATGCTCTGACCAATAATGCTGAAGCTGAAGTTGAATGGTTCTATGAAGACCTACAAGACCTTCTAGAACTAACATCCAAAAAAGATGTCCTTTTCATTACAGGGAACAAGAATGCAAAAGTAGGAAGTCAAGAAATACCTGGAGTAGCAGGCAAATTTGGCTTTGGAGTACAGAATGAAGCAGGGCAAAGGCTAATAGAATTTTGCCAAGAGAATGCACTGGTCATAGAAAACACCCTCTTCCAACTACACAAGAAAAGACTCTACACATGGAAACACCAGACAGTCAATACCTACATTAGATAGATTATATTCTTTGCAGCCAAAGATGAAGAAGCTCTATACAATCAGCAAAAACAAGACCCAGAGCTGACTGTGGCTTAGATGAACTCCTTATTGCCAAATTCGTACTTAAATTAAAGAAAGAAGGACAAACCACTAGACTATTCAGGTATGACCTAAATCAAATCCCTTACGATTATACAGTGGAAGTGAGAAATAGATTCAAGGGATTAGATCTGATAGAGTGCCTGAGGAACTATGGATGGAGGTTCATGACATTGTACAGGAGATGGTGATCAAGACCATTCTGAAGAAAAAGAAATGCAAAAAGCAAAATGGTTGTCTGAGGAGGGCTTACAAATAGCTGTGAAAAGAAGAGAAGCAAAAAGCAAAGGAGAAAAGGAAAGATATACCCCTTTGAACGCAGAGTTCCAAAAAATAGCAAGGAGAGATAAGAAAGCCTTCCTCAGAGATTAATGCAAAGAAATAGAGGAAAACAATAGAATGGGAAAGACTACAGATCTCTTCAAGAAAATTAGAGATACCAAGGGAACAATTCATGCAAAGATGGGCACAATAGAGGACAGAAATGGTATGGACCTAACAGAAGCAGAAGATATTAAGAAGAGGTGGCAAGAATACACAGAAGAACTATACAAAAAAGATCTTCATGACCCAGATAATCATGATAGTGTGATCACTCACCTGGAATCAGACATCCTGGAATGTGTTGTCATGTGGGCCTTAGGAAACATCACTACGAACAAATCTAGTGGAGGTGATGGAACTTCAGTTGAGCTATTTCAAATCCTAAAAGGTGGTGCTGTGAAAGTGCTACATTCAGTATGCCAGCACATTTGGAAAACTCAGCAGTGGCCAGAAGACTGGAAAAGGTCAGTTTTCATTCCAATCCCAAAGAAAGGCAATGCCAAAGAATGCTCAGACTACTGCACTATTGCACTCATCTCACATGCTAGAAAAGTAATGCTCAAAATTCTCCAAGCCAGGCTTCAACAGTACGTGAACCATGAAATTCTTTATGTTCAACCCTTTATGTTCAAGGCAGAAGAACCAGAGATCAAATTGCCAACATCCACTGGATCACTGAAAAAGTGAGAGCATTGAGGAAAAACATCTACTTCTGCTTTGTTGACTATGCCAAAGCCTTTGAGTGTGTGGATCACAACAAACTGTAGAAAATTCTGGAAGAGATGAGAATACCAGACCACCCGACCTGCCTCATCAGAAATCGGTATGCAGGCCAAGAAGCAACAGTTAGAACTGCACATGCAACAACAGACTGGTTCCAAATCAGGAAAGTACATCAAGGCTGTATATTGTCACCTTGCTTATTTAACTTATATTCAGAGTACATCATGAGAAATGCTGGACTGGATGAAGCACAAGCTGGAATCAAGATTGCTGGAAGAAATATCAATAACCTCAGATATGCAGATGACACCACACTTATGGCAGAAAGTGAAGAACTAAAGAGCCTCTTGATAAAAGTGAAAGAGGAGAGTGAAAAAGCTGGCTTAAAGCTCAACATTCAGAAAAGTAAGATCATGGCATTTGGCTCCATCACCTCAGGACAAATAGATGAGGAAACAATGGAGACAGTGAGAGACTTTATTTTGGGGGGCTCCAAAACCACTGCAGATGGTGACTGCAGCCATGAAATTAAAAAATACTTGCTCCTTGGAAGAAAAGTTATGACCAACCTAGACAGCATATTAAAAAGCAGAGACATTACTTTGTCAACAAAGGTCTGTCTAGTCAAAGCTATGGTTTTTGGATGTGAGAGTTGGAGTATAAAGACAGCTGAGTGCCAAAGAATTGATGCTTTTGAATGTGGTGTTGGAGAAGACTCTTGAGAATCCCTTTGACAGCTAACCAGTCCATCCTAAAGGAAATTAGTCCTGAATATTCATTGGAAGGGCTAATGTAGAAGCTGAAACTCCAAAACTTTGGCCACCTGATGCAAAGAACTGACTCACTGGAAAAGACCCTGATGCTGGGAAAGATTGAACGCGGGAGAACGGGATAACAGAAGATGAAATGGGGGATAGCATCACCGACTCAATGGACGTGAGTTTAAGTAAACTCTAGGAGTTGGTGATGGACAGGGAGGCCTGGTGTGCTACAGTCCATGGGGCCACAAAGAGCTGGACATGACTGAGTGACTGCACTGAACTTTCACTCCTGCTCATGCGGGCTTTAACTGATAATGGCCAAGGTAAGAATGTGGGGTGCAAAGTTTCATACTTGTTAGCCAAAATCAATCGATTGGAAATTTGATTCAACCTCCACTCTTACACAGAAAATTCAGAAGTGATCGTTGGGAGAAAAGCCCAGTGAACACTTAGCACCCTCCAAAGTGAAGGGCCAGCACTGCTGAAACTTCAGTTGGAAAAACCACTGCTAGGAGCCCTGATCCGGTGCCAACTAATTTATCTTTTAACCTGGACAGCTGAAATAGGTGGAGACTAAACTAGAAAAAGTCTTCAGAAGTATCTGTTCATATTTTACTGTCAAGATCCCAGAATTTTAAATTTAAAAATACAATATTTAGTCAATGGCAATCGAGTCTGGCATTCAGGCTTGATTCTCGGATGAATTTCCCATAATTCTTAAGTCATTAATCTTGGTTGGTGAGCAACTCTTCTAACTTTTCCAGCTAATGGAGAAATCATGAACATTTACTAGAGTCACAGGAAAACTTTCAAGTTGAAACATGAA
Organism: Antilocapra americana; assembly: GCA_007570785.1. NCBI lineage: Eukaryota > Metazoa > Chordata > Mammalia > Artiodactyla > Antilocapridae > Antilocapra > Antilocapra americana. Next base: position 7,524,796 of record ML662449.1, on the reverse strand, counting down.
GTTGAACTTCTTCAGCAGAAACCATCCCACTGAGATGTAAGTTTCAACTTAAGGCACTAATAATAAAGGGCATGAGAACAATCAAGAATAACTCAGATCTTTCCAGAAATAGAAGACATTTCAAAAACACAAGTCAAGCACCTATCTGACCTGCTTCATCACCCAAGGGGACAAAGAATGGAAAGGTTCCCGTGGCTGACGGGTTCAGCTCTTCTCCATTCTCCCAAACTTATTTACACGTCTCAGGCTTCTACTTCCTCAAGGAGCAGACGAAGGTGACAAGGATGTGGAAAAACAAAAAGCAAATCTAGTTTGTAGTCTAGTCTCACAATCAATTAATTTTGTAATGACAGCATGGAGTGCTCAGACCTAAGATTTTTCAAATTACTTGAGTACTTTTTAAAATTACTTAGACCCCAAACCCAGTGGTTGGAACTGTAACAAGGTGTTCTTTTCTATTGTTCTCAGGGGAAACTGTATAAGGATAGTTAATTTTTCAAGACTCTGTGAATAAAATTTGTTAATAGCAAATTCTAAAGGAAAAAACAATCTACTTAGAGACTTCCATTCCAGCAGGATTTTCCTACTCATTTCAATAAATTAAATTTTGCCATGAGAAAAGAATGCAATAAAAACAGGGTTCAAGTAAGTTAGGTTAGGAGAACGAATACTAGCAAATGAGTGATTGTGGAGGTACACAAGATGGGAAAGGATTTACCTAAATGAAGAACGTTTCCTGTGCCAACAGACATGTACACACATAGCTGTGCACTCACATGAATTTTTAAAGTGTGCACGTGGGGGATGGCACATCAGACACCAGCACAGAAATCTCATCTGTTTGCATTTCTACAAAGGAAAGGATCTAACACATGTTACACACCCACCAACACTCATGTATGAGGACCAGGGTGGCCTACAGACTCGGATCCAGAGAAGCCTTCTAGAGTTGCTGGTTTTAGAGGAATGATTAGTATCTTCAGGATCACACTTCCTTTTCATGAGCAGAATTTTTATCTTGTGTTTCTTTCCTGAAATGTACCCTTTTCAAGAGTATGAAACCAAGTCTGGGAGGAACTCATCTTAATTCCTCATTAGACATGACTCAGAACAGAAACTACAGGAATCAAAGTAGCAATAGCATGGCCCCTTTGGGAAGTTATTTCTGGATTTACTGAGAAGTAGTTTGAGATTAAAACAGTTTCTAGGCAAACAACAGAAAGCAGAATTCTGGGTGGAGGTGAAGATGGACATGCTCACTGAAAGTCCAGAAATCAATATAAACAAAAACAATGAGCATAACTTTAAGGAGTTTCAACTAAGAATCACCTCGACTGAGTTTGTTGACTCAAGAAGTTCTGCTCTGACTCATGGACTGAAATAGAATAATTGATATAAATCTTCTCAGGAAGGCTCAGCGGAAGTGATGTGGTGGGTATTGAGGGTAGGGTAGAGACAGAGGCCTGAGGCTCAGGTATGGCTCCTAAGGTTTCTGTTTGCCTGATTTTGAAGGAAAGGGTGCTAAAGCAAAAGGATCAGCAGCTGGCAGCTCCGTAGTCCTGGAGGAAAGGGATGTGATGGAAACGGAGCCAGCTATCGACTGCTTATTGGTTTGCGAAACAATTTTGTAGGCAGCGATGGGCTGGGCTTCTGGATTAGGCTCATCTTCTGGGCTATAGTGACGGGAATATTTGGATAAAGACTGGGGGCGGAATGGTTTGCCTGCTACTGGGCCTGAGACAGCTTCTTTCTGGGGCTGAGGTCCTTTGTTTCTGTCATTAGGATGGGCCCCAGATTCCAGGGAGGAGCCCCTGGAAGAGATGCTGTCAAGATGGTCTGCTGCTTGTACAGGATGGGAGGGAAGGTTAGACGGCTGGGCAAAGCCAGCCATGGAATACTGAGCTCGGACAGACGGGTACACGGCTCGATCGAGGCCCGGGAGCAGAGGAATGTCATCGGTCTGACTGAGGAGACCGGGCTGCTCCTGGGCAGGGCTCTGGGCAACTGTTGACTCCTCCATGCCTTTCTTCTTGGTAAAGGGAGCTCTCAAGAACACATCCATCTCCTCTGGCTTGGAAGGGGCCACGTTGCCCTTGGAGACAAAGGGGGCTTTGGCAAAAATGTCCATGTCATCAGCAGGAACCTTTGAGCTCCTGAAGGGGGCAGTGGCGAAAACATCTGGCTCACCAAGTCCATCAGCGGTTGGCTGAGTGAGAGCCCCGAACTGGTTCTTCCTCCCACCTTGCAAGGCCTTGGCCTGCGTGGGAGTGACCTCTGGCTGAGTGAAGTGGGTGGCTCCTCCTAGCTTCCCCTGTGGAGGCTTGCAGCTCTCATCCTCTTCTTCTGACTCCAAGAGCAGAGGGCGAGAGCCACTGCAGTCCAGCATGTCCCCTTCGAGGTCGGTCCCCTCCTCTTCACTGCTGTGGAATGAGCTGTTGCTGGAAGGGCCATCTCGGGCCAAGTAGTCAGATTCTAAACTGTTCTGAGTCTTCGTGCCAGGTACCCGGGAGGGGTCCGGGTACAGGGGAAGGCCTTTAACACCCGTCGATTCTTTAAAGTGCTCTACAGTTATTACTGGAGAGGGAATGGGCTCTCTCTGGAGACCTAGAAAAGCACAAAATGTAGAATTAATGCAATGGTCCGTTCAATGCTCCTTGGAACACTCAATGGTCAACCCGCGGCAGGAACATTGTGGGACCAAATAATGGATGTTGAAAATGGAAAAAGGAAAAACAGAACAAGAAAAGTCAGGCAAGGAAACGGCACACAAATTGGAACACAACCAATCACGGTCTCACATTTTGGAACACGAGGAACAATGTGGCGGAGAGGAGATGAAGGTGTTGGGCACACAGACATTCAGCGTTAACTATGCAATGCTCCTGCGCGTGGGGCCAGGCACTGACGCCTACTCTACCTGACTGGCTCTGGACGGGATGAAAAACCCAGTCCCTCGTCTCCACATCTACCAGGACAGTTCTGGCTGATGCAGAGATACTGTCTGGGGACAAACTCAGTTCAGCTTTGACGTGTGGTCACCTGCTCCCCGCTGCCTGTGACTGAGAACTGCACCCCCCCCAAAAAAAGCAGAACATGGCTGCTTGATAAATACACAATTACTTGATGACTGACATCATAAGCACTACTCAAAGAGTACAAGAGTGCCCCAAATATGGATGCTGAAGGCACTTTTCAAAGGGGAGGAAACAATCAATGTCACATTAAACAGATCACCTTCAGCTGGAGTTGCCCTGGAATTTTGTTTTCAGTCTTCCAAGTTAGCAAAGATCTCCTCTGCTTAAATGAATCCATCATAAGCTTCTTTAAGCAAAAGGAGGAAAACGCACAAGTAATTACAGAAGTATTTGCAAACTCTAATATGCTAATCGATTTCTATCTAGGTAGAGGTGCCTCAGGGTGCTCTGGCTTTCAAAATCAAACAGACAATTATCAGGATGCAAGAGAGCTTACCTTCCAAAAATATTAGCAGGTTAGAAGTATGTCATTGGGCACATGTTAGCAAGAGGGCAGGAAAAAGGCATATGTAACTAAGCAAGAAGAATCCAGAGAAAAGGGTGATTGGGATTGGGGGCAGAGGTATCACGTCATCATGGGTCTCCCAACCCACCAGGGGAAGAAATTACGGTACCATGATTCGGATTCTATAGATGATTCAGAACCTCTGTATAGACGTAATTCAATCATCCTCTCCCCACATTACCCTCTCCCCTTCTATGCAAACCATTAGCTAGTAGAAACATCTGCTAACAATTTTCCCCTGCTAAAGTTTCTGCTTGAATTAAGCACACAAAACACAGCAGAAGCAGCATCAAAATCAATTTATTGGGAAACCAGTTACTTAGAGACATTACATTGTAAAGAGATGTAGAGAGTGATCTGAACATTTTAGGAGATATTGTACAAAAATACTATGTTTCTCTGAATCCTGTAATGTTTTTAGCAGTGCTTATTTTTTATTTCAGTGCTTCATTTTAAACAGTTCTGACCTAAAGTATTGTTTTTGGAAATAAAGGTGTCCCCCCAACCCCTTCTCTTTCTAAAACTGTGAATGTATTTAGTAAATTCCAATTTAGAAAGTCTTTAAGTTAACCTCTGTCCTGGTGCCAAATTACTTTCTGAATAGTTTTTGAAGAGGATACATGTTTCCTTGCACTGTAACTTTAATATGTGCACCTACATGGTGATAGGAAAGCATTAGTCAGGGAACAGGACTAATATATGTCCCTTGCAATATATGTGGAGGGACATAACTCTGACCTCTCAAACAAGCATACTGATACTAGGTCTGTCACAGTGATCCCCAGATGATGGTATCTGGGAAGAAATTCAAAATGCAATAGGCCAGGGAAGTTTTCCAAAATAAGATTTGCTAAACAAAGTGGTAGGAACCACCCCTTCCAAACTCCTTGGACCACTTTCTAACATAGTATCAGTTGGACAAAGTTTTTAGTTCTCAAAACTAAGGCATGGCGTCTCATCTCCAAAAACAACCCTAAATGCTGATGCAGTTCTGTAGGAGAGCAACATATCTCTTAGGAAAGAACTGACAGAGTTAGTCAAGCCAATGACCAACTCTGGCCACCCCATATGGACCAATAATGAAAACAAGCACTAGTTTGACTGCAGCTAGTGTTTTGGGGAAAGTTTAATGGAATGCAGTCAAATCAAATTGTAACAGACCTCCAAAAAGCAGTTACCTATAGAACGTGGGGCATCTTGGATGCCTGCAGAATTAGATGACATTTTGAGAGCTGGAAGGTACCAAGTAGGGGTGCCCATGTCCAGAGTTGGAGAGGCTGGAAGGGCATTCCTAGCCTATATAAACTATTTATGTTAAAAAGCGAGTTCTTAGTCAAGTCAACTGTAAATCTGCCAACTCTGAGCATATTCTATGACTTTCATAGTGAATAATAGGAAAATCATACCTAAAGTTTGCAACAACTTTTAAAAAATGTACATAGTCACAAAAATACTGTAATAAGTTTGATGGGAGAACTAATCTCCAGTTCTTCAAAACAAGACCAGACCTATTGGATCTCTGAGCATGAATCTGCTCTATAGGATTGGAAAAGTACATTTAAAGGATTCTCCTGAAAAGGCTGGATCTGTTAACCTTTCCATTCTTTTTAGAGGTGCAGTATGACCAAGGCTGAGAGCAACTGCCCTTTGCAACTCTCCAAGCCCGGCATTCTGGAGACCAGAGACACGCGGTGGGTATGGGGTGCGCAGACATCCACATCCCCGCAGGGAATTTTGGTGGTGGCAGCACAAGAAACAAAGCAGTCAAGAGAAGGAGGAATTCTAAATAACTGTAAACAGAAGACAGACATTAAATCTTGTTGGCTGTTAGAGGGTTTCATTTTTTTTTCTTAATATGAATGGAAAGGAGATATTTTCTTAATATTGTAGGAAAGGAGAGCATGTGTTTTCAGGGTGAACAGTCCTTATATGTGAAGACAGTGATGAAAGATTTACACTTATTTAACCTCAGTGTCTTGGCCCATTTCCTTTGCAAACCAATGGCTATGCATAGCAGATGCCCTGTGATCATAAAACTCAAAAAGCTAGCTAGCCAGTTGTTCTTGGGGTGTGAGGTGATGGGGTGGGGTGGCTGGCCTAAACCCCAGGACCTGACCTCACAGGTCAGGGTCTCCCTTATCAGGCATAAGGATCTTCCTTATCATGAAGTTTAAGATGGGGCATTTTGTTCTAATTCTCTCAAATTGAGTCATGTCTCTCTCTTTTTTGGTTTAGCACATTAAATTAAGCAAGAAGTCAAAATACACTTCTTTTTCTTGCTTTGATGTAGGGACTATGTGACAGGTTAAGGTCAAACACACTCTTCCAACCCTTCTGCTAGGGATAACTCCATTTTAGTCTATTTTGAGGCTCCAAACTACATCAATTTCAGTAAAGAGCTTACATGCTTTGAAGGAAAGGCATACCCACAAGTATCTGATGATTTTGTGAAGACTCTCACCAATTCCCTCTTAATTTCCCAAGCAACTCAAAGTGCTGAATGATTTAGAATAAGTTACCCCTGGAAATTTTATCTGATGGACACAGTGAAGGCCAGTGTTCATTCATCCCTTCCCAAGAACTTCAGAAATGCAGCACCAAATGAAATCCACACTCGAATCAGGGAATCAGGAGATGTTCTTCAAACGCATAATTTCCATGACCTTTTGCTTAGATAATAAGATTAAGCATCTGGTTCTACCATATGCTGCGGAGTTGCACTAAAACCCACGCCTGGGAGCCAACACTGGCTAGCGATGCTGTGTCTCCCGAGCCAATGGAGCAATTGAATGGAAGAGATTTCTCCTTGGGCATAAAACTGCTGTTGCCAACACAGAATGTTTAATTATATTGGCCTGGGTGCATCAAAGATTAAATTCAAGGAGGGTAGCTGCAAATATGTGCTCCCTTTTACAACTTTACGTCTGGTCATATCAAATGCAGGCTCACAGGGGTTTTCATCTCATGACCACAGGTGAAGCCAGGGTAGTCAGGACTCATTAAAATGCCCTCGGCATATCTCTCAGATATGTCTGCATGGTACTTGTGCACAGGTGCTTACTGTCACTCAACAATGTGTTTAAAATCCTTTTTGTAAAAGTGGGTTTTCAGAACAGGAAAAGAGCAGCTATTGTAGGTTATTTATAGCTCTGAACATCATGCTCCCCGTTGAACAGATAAAAGTCTTTATTTTTCTGTATGTTTACATAAGAAATTTGTTTACAGACTTGTTTTTTTATACAATACTTGCGTAGCAATGTTCAAGTTTCACGTTTTTTACTGTATAAGATAGCTTCGTGTACCTCTGTTTCCTTTGTCTTCTTGGGGAGGACAGGAAAAATGTCTATGGTAAATACACATACACTTGACGAGGAGGGTGTGCAACAAGGCAGAGGAGACTCCCAAGGAAAGAGTGAACTGAGGCCACTACATCAGAGTGGGAAGCAAGGAGACATCTTCCATTCTAGCAACACCACCACTTGGTAATTCTGCATAGATCAGCTCTGACCCAGAACCTCTCTCCCTGATCATCATGAAAGAAAACCCAAGAGAAACAAAATAGTATCATGTTATAGTTACTTGAAATGGAGGCCATCTGGGATTCATTCTGACTCAAGAAATCCAAGCACATCCAGCTCCAGGAGCATTACAGTGGGGAAAAGGAAAACGCTAACTTTGTGTTGGTAAAATGACAGTCTCTTGAGAGGAATAAAAGATAGCTTTGTAATATCTGGAGTGTTTCAGTAAAGGTACCATGTTAAATATCCATCTAACAATTTCTCTACCTGGCAGCCTCTGATTAGCTGAATTCAATACTTAGGGGGAATCCTGTCATTTTTATCTCCAAGCTTTAAGTGCATGGCTACAGAATTCTGAATCTTATATACTGAGAAAGTTAAAGACTCCTGGAACTACAGATAAACATCAGCATGGGAGACTTTGTTTTGGCCCAAGCTATCTACAGGGTGTATCTTGTTAGCTGACTTCATAGGCTTCCATACCGCTGCGCTGAGGTCAACCCCAAAAGTTCCCTCCTTCCCCCAGCACTGCTGAAGGTAGAACTATTCCTGACCTGGGGGGAAAGCTGTGTTGGTTTGAATCATTTGTCAGGGGAGCTCCCCAAAAAGATTAGAAACAAAACTAATAGTTCATCTTGAGAAGAACAAGTTCTTTCCTGGGTTTGTTCCCCTATAATTATTAGCAATCCAAGTTCCATAATTCTCACTTGGGAAGAGGCAAGTCCAGTATCCAATGACATTAAACAAACTGACAACCTCTTTCAGAGGTATTATAAAACCCATATTTTTCAATTTTCTAAGCCATACTAAAGACAGGCAAAATCACACACGTTCCTTTATTCAGAATATTAAAGAAATTAAGACTGATTGTTGTCACAGTCCATTATAAGGTCCCCTCTGGGAATTTTCAGTGGATTATTCTTCTGACTATTTTCCATTGTAACCACTCTTCAGTGTAGGGAAGTGGTCTTGCTTTTTTGGAAACATCAAATGTTACTTAGAACCAAGAGTGGTGAAAAAAGATCAAGAGAAAGAGCATACATTCAGATGATGAAAGCAATACTAATTAGATAATAATACAACTGATTTTCTTATATTTTTAACATAAATGGTGGCAGCATCATTATAATAAGTATTATTTTCCCAGGTTAAACTAGATGCCTTTGAAGGGAACACTCAATTAGATGTCACAATTCTGATAGGTCTGCTAAAGAAATCACCAACTAAAGTCATATTCACAAGTGCCCATTTAAACCTTATCTCCTCTGAGGCCTGTGTTTTCATTGGGACTTGAATTTGGTGATCTAGTTATCTGAATGCTATAAAGGGGGAAAAAATCCAATTTGTGATGTTTTCTGGTTTAGTTAGTATTTTGCACAGTTGGAATAAAAGCAAATCAGAAACATATGCTTACAGTATTTGTCCAATTTAAAATAGTAGATCCTTGATTATACGGTTTACAATAATTGAAATCTGATGCTGTTGGAATAGGTAGATGCATGTGTATAATATTTAAAACAGGAAAATCTATGTCCAATATTATGTGATGACTTAGGGGTCTCTTCAGATAACCAAGAGAGCAACCCAGGTTAGCAAAAGCCTATTGCAATTCTCTAAAATATAAATACTACTATAGTAATATTAAGAGCTATGGAAGATAACTGAAGGACATCAGGATTATCTAAATCCTTCATAGTCCTCCTAAAGCATCATAATAAACACTGAGAACCCTAGAATTCTATAATCTTAAAAACCATCTGGCCCAAAGTCATCACTGTAGTAAGGAGCAGCAGTTCTAAGAAGTGAAGCTCCTGCTGAAGGCCACTTGGCCAGGGACTGGCAAAGGTCAGGAGGAGCTCCCAGGGGGCCTCTCCTGCCCGGATCTCTTCTCCCACCACCCACATCTATGAAAATGAAGTAGATGAACTAGAATAATTTCTAAGGTCTCTCGCAGCTCAGCCTACAGTTTCAAAGTTCTATCAATTATTAGCACACTCTGCTCATCTCAAATAAACCCTTTCAGCTCAGGGATGGTGCTATAAACGAAAGGAGGCCCCATTTATTTAGTCACTCACATGTTTTCCTTAGCAGAAAAATAGTTCTGTCCTTTGAAGTCTTACTCCTAAAAAACAAACTCAAGATAATTTCATGTCAATATCCCCCTCAGGCTTCCTTCCTCCACCCAGTCTCTGGTTTCTAGTCTGTTCACTTTCATTAACATTCTCTATTAAGCTTTATTGAGCCAGATGACTAGATAATATATCTCAATGTAATTATGGGTAATACATGAAAAGGACAATTGAAAGACAGCTAATTTCTCAACTGTACTCTTCGTGGCTTCAATTTATTGGGAAGCTAGATATTTCACTGTATTTCTAACTTGTATGTATGGAAAAAAATCAGATTGGAAAACATAGGCATAAAACATTATTCTTATTTAAAACTAAACAATCTCCTGCATTAGTTTACATATTCCTTCTATGTCTGGGAAAAAGAACACCATTTTAATGTTCAGTAATAACCCTGTCTATAAAAGGGCAAACCAAGTCCCATTTTCATTGTCCAATCAAAGAGAGCTTTTCAAGCATATCTTTTTTTAACTCTCAGTAGGAAGGTCGCATCTCCCTCAATTCTTGGAATGATTCATTATCCTAACAGAGGCCTGTCCGTTGTGCATCTAGTTTCAGCTGGCACGGAAGTACTTAAAGTTAGAAGGAAAACTGAAAAGTTCTGACTTTTCCTCTGCTGCCTTTCAAACGCTTTTGAAGCTTGACCTCTGTGGTCAAAGCTTAACCTCTAAAGTACAGTGTGTTGCAGGCTGTTGTTGCTGTTCAGCTTTCTTTTTTTCCCCTTAAAGTGCAAACATGAGGAAGCAGAAACAAAAGTACTAGACAGGGAAACAAGCAAATGGACCTGGAATTTTATTGGTACAAATCTGAGCTAAGAGATTCCCTTTTGACCGTGGAAATGGCACTCTAGGAAGAGACCCAAATGGGGTTCTCTGTGCCCACCTCTTTTCAAAGGGTGATTTTATAAAACTGCTTTGCATGTAAGGAAAAAAATGTACTTTAGTGAGACAGGGCATGTACAGAGGGTGACCATGAGGCATGTTGTCACATCAGTGCAGGGGCCTTTATTTATTTTATGAACAATATTCTAAGGTTAGTGAGAAACTGCTTTGTTTTGTTTTTTAATCTAAGAAGCCAAGGAAAACCAACTGAACATATTTCACTGGCTGTATCCTTCAGTTCAAACATCAGAGAGAAAGAAAGGTAAGTAGCCAGAGTCAAATTGTGCCTAGTGTGTCTGCATACTTACTTCTGATTATCTGAAAATAAACAACATGCTTATTCTACAAAGACAGAGGACCTGCTGAAAGCTTGTAGCAACACACAAGTCTATTCAAAATGATTCCATATGTTACACTGTAGGGTTGCAGTGTAGTTAGTTATACAAGGGAAAGAGATCAAAACCCTGTACAGACACCTGATATCGGACTTGAAACACCAAGTGGAAACAGAACTATTCAGTGTCTTCATTTATACACAATTTACAATATTTGATTCAAAATAAAAATCACAAGAAAAATACATCTGTTTCTGCTACAATTCCTTCCCTTCCCTCATCCACCCCCCAGTGAAAAGTCTTCTAATAAAAGGTATCATATTACCATATTGTCTTGTTTTGGTCTAATTCTGAGATCCCAGCTTGGGATAGTTAAACACTAAAAGGAATGGCAATACTTGGAATTTATATAATGTACACATTTTATCCAAGGATCTCAAGTACTTGCAGTCACATCTCCAGATCTGAGAAATCACGGTTCAATGGAAGCCAGAATGCTGGAAGGATGCTGGGCAGGTTGCATGGGGTGTAAAATCCCTTGGCCAAGTCTATGATCAAACAAGGTCAGAGTTGGTTGGCTAGAGTTGGGCTCAATTTCTCTTTCCGGACATAAATCATCAGTCAGTTTTACCCTCTCTTAAACCACACACCCATCTCTAGGTTACTGCCTAGAGTCAAGACCAACTGAAGAAGCCATGTCCTCAGGATAATGCAGCAGGATAGAAAAGCAAAAACAGAGAAACACATTCATCAGCATCTGGCCAGAGGAGATGGGGTTGGGAGGATCGATTTGGGAGGCCATTCCTAGCAAGAATGAGACAAAGGTGTCAATTTACTAGTTTCAGTTACAGTTAAGCTTGTGGTGGAGTCGATTCCAGCAGAGGTGAAGCTCATGGCATCTAGCGCTTGATGTAAGATAATGCTATTGAAGAAGGGTAATGAGAAAACACAGCAAACTAACAGGGAGGAACTGGCCAAAGAGTATCTGGAGGGCCAAAGTGATTTTCTTTCCTTATCATTTCTATGGGAGAAGGCAAGGGATAGAAGATCAGGGCTAGAGGGCCCCTTATTTGCAGATTAAAAAAAAAAAATCATTTTCTTATAACTCCGTAATGAAAATATGTATTACGGTATGAAGGTTACAGATCTGCATCTGCTACTGGGTCACGGCTACAGGTCTATGAGCTGATCCACCAGCAGCAAAGACCTGGCTAGGTTGGGAAGACTGGACTCAGAGCTCCCACTGCTGTTTCTAGAGTGCCCACCTGGAAGTGGAGAGATAGGAATTCAGTACAAATCACAGAGGGTTACGGTTGAGATGTGCAGAATAAGCAAAGGAGAAAATAACCAAACCAAAACAAAAAAATCCTGGAGAAGCAACAATTTACATTTTGAAAACTCTTACATGTTAATTTTTAAACATATAAATTAGTCACCCACCACCTCCCACCAAAAAAGTTCAGGCACTGTGTGCATACCACACTGTAGGCAGGAGATCTTACAAAGAGCATGCTATTTTCAAATGAGTATCTATTTTGCCTGAGAACTGCTGGCTGTACACAATTTCCAGATAATATCAACTCACTTCCCTGATAAAATAAAAATCAGTAATTTCTGATTTGGGGAGGAAGTAGTTATTAAGACTACTGCAACAAAAACCATGCTTTATGAATACATAGATGGCCTTATGGCAATTCACTTGCTTTATGACATGTTCAAATGATTTTAATTGAACAAAGAAGATAAAAGGATACTCCACAAATGTCTAAAAGATGTAAAATGGTGTCAAAGCATCATTAATTTCTTTGGGAGGAGTACTCGTCACAGATTGTTCTAATTAAGATAAAAAATGTTCAGTTCTTTTTTTGATATAGATCTTCAGGTTTCCATTTACTGAAGATCACTATTTTTAGCTTGATACTTTGTAAAAACCAGCTTTTAGTCAAACTATTAAATACTTTCCTTCTCTCTAAATAAATATCAGAGTTATGCTTTAAGATACCTATATTAGTATCTTTATGTGTACTTCCATCTATCCACACTGGTCCAGCCCACAATGATTGTTATTACCCCCGATTTCCTTCATTAAATGTTAATGCTTTCCCCCCTTTCTACATTAGGTACATTACTACTTTCAAGAGAGTTGATACAAAGCGTTTTTCTTTTCCCCAGCCTCTCTTTCTTACCTTGTGGGTTTTTGGTTATCAATACAGGAATAGGGTCAAACTCATCTTCTGCCACCTTGTCCGAGCCCTCAGGGACATCAAAACCTGAGATGAGATTACTATCTTCTGCAGCTTAATACAGAACGCAAGTACACAAGCAGAAACAAGAGGTAGAGATCAGCAAATGAGAGAACACATTAGAGGCAACTGCACAATCACTGTTGCTTTTAAAGATGAAAATGCTTATTTTCCTGAGTTGAAATAAAAGTAATAAAGCTGGAAAACTTGAGGAAATATAAAAAAAATGCTTTAGAAATAGCCATGTTAAGACTTTTATAAATGAGAAAGGTTACAGGAAGAGTTCTCCCTACCTTTATACGGTCATTAAATATAGTTATTGTGAGAGACCTTTTCAACATCAGTAATTCATAAAGGCACGGGAGTTAGTCATTTATCTTCTTCATTGAGCTAACAAAGGCTGGACTAACAACATTAGAAAAACTCAAAACCAGAGGTAGCAGGGAGATAATTAGTTGTCCTTTAAGAAGTAACCACTGTATGTGCTAGTGCTAAGTCACTTCGGTTGTGTCCGACTCTTTGTGATCCTATGGACCATAGCCTGCCATACACAGACAAAACAAAATACTTCTGAAAGGACTCACTGCCCTGTGATTGGGGTAACAGACTTTCAAACTCTGATATCCCAGGAATACTGGGGCACAAGATCGCATGCACTGAGATTTAATGCAGAAGTTTGCTAGAAATTCTTCTCCATTCTACAAGTAAGTGCTAGTGGAGCACCAATTTTGCAAGTGATGCTTCTCTGTAATTATGCATCACAGCTGATACACTCCTGGCAGACATAATTGGCTAAATAGGAAACTTCTCTCTACATGTTCTATAAAAACACAGTCATTTTAATGCTATCAAGGATAAAAACAAAAACTCAGCTATTACCATTGCAAACTAAAGGCTAACTATTTTTCAGTCATATCAGGGAGGCTTCCTTCCTACATTTCCTTCAGAAAGGACTTAACAGCTGTTCCTTTTATATGTATTTGTTCCTTCTAGAAAACCACTTTCACTGTCTGAGCCCAGAAAGAAGTTTACTGAATGCCCATGATCTGTGTCAGCCAATCTCATAAACCACTCAATGAACAGAACTCAATTCAAGCTATTTTTCTGTCCAGCAGAAGTTCAAACCAGTATTAACACAAGACAAAGAAATAAAAATAGTAGACTAGAAAGAGAAATCTGGTAATTAATCATGACTCCAAGGTTAACTAAAATTCAAACCTTTTCTGAGTTCAGTCTCTGATGACTGACTTTTGAGGAACAGTGCTTTTTTCTTTATTGTAGTAATCACTACCAAAAAACTTGAAACCCAATTTAATGAAACGGTTTTAAGTTCTAAGGCCACCCAGTATCTAGTTAGAGTCAGTTGGTAGACAGTCATCTCCCTGAGCTGACTGCAAAGGCATGTGGCTATGTCTTTCCGAGAGAGCGTGGGATATCTGCATTAGAAGTGACTGTTGAGAAAGCCACACCTCCACAATCTGCCATCCCAGCCTGATTAAATATTCTTAGTGAAAGGAACTTTTACACAGGGGCGAAGAGTACAGACTCGAGTTTTCCACTCAAGGAGGTGGTTAGAAAACTTCACTAGCAAAGACTCTGGTTAAGGGAAATTCTCTTCTCCTCTAAGGATACACGTGGGCTCGAGAAGAGGAAAGTGTTTACCTTTATGGGCCGGAGCAGAGATGGCTATGGGGGCAAACTCTTCCAGAAGGTCAGTAGTGGGGTTAGAAAGCAGAGAGCAATCAATCAGGGAATCTTCCCCGGTGAGAGAATCTGAGTCCAGATTAACAGCATCCCAGGTCAGTGACGGCATTAAATGGCACACACAACAATATTACAGGTTAGGTCTTAGCTTTTGAGTTATTGCATTTATATTATACATATGAGCCAAGGCGGGAGGAAGAAAACCAAAAGAAACACGTTAAGCACTCTGGATTTTCATCTATAGAAACATGTATTTCTAAACTTCTCTTAACAGTAATATATTAACATGGAAGAATTTTTTGCTTGGAGGTTACTGGCTAAGCAAGTAAATGGTTTGGATGCTAATAAAACTTTGGCAACTCAGTTCTCAGCAAATGCTGTTTGGGAAAAAGGACTTTGCAGCTAAAGAGTTTCACTTAAATCTTCCCTAAAAATTCATTGAAAACTTTTATTATAGGATGAGGTATTTACGCTGACAAGAAGCGGGTTGTCCCTGGTTTATTATTAGGAGAATATTACATGATTAGACAGTGCTTTCCAGAACTCAACCCAATGCCCGTTCAAAACAGAATTATCTTGTCTTTTATTAGTACTCTTTAAATATGAATTGCTCCTCTGAGCATATTATTTTGTTTTTAGTTAAGGAACAGAGGAAAGATAAAATTCAGAGTTCCAAGTATTTCACATATGAATTGTTTTCTGCAAAAGTTTTCTAGGCGAAAACAGTCAAGTAAGCACAAGAAAAAGAACTATATTGTCTCCTATCTTAATTCTTTTTTAACATGGTTGAGTTTATTCTCATATTTCCCAGACTTCTAATTGTTTCTATTCCAAGCTGGCAAAGTGGACACTTTTATCAAGGTAATTATGGACTCAACAAAATGAAGGTTATCAAATCTCTATCTAAGGAATTCTAGTAAGAGTGAACTTTGAAATTGGGTTAAAAGCAATGACAAAACTAGGGAAGATTTCAATTTTGCCTACAATTTAATAACAAATCATCTAGATATGATCAAAGCTCTGGGCTGGGAACAGAATGTTAACATACACAGCATGAATTCCCATGGACATGACAGATACTGTTGAGAGAAAGACTACTCAGTACCCTGGAGGAGTTAAGGGTATCCTTAAAGCACAGTTTTTTCATTAAGAAAGCAGAGGGAACCTGCAGCAGTGAAAAAAAATCTTAAGACTGAAACCAAAGAAAGCTCAGGAATCACTCTATAGAGAACATGGCCTCAAAAAGTGCTCCACTCTTTACCAAGGAAACACATCCCTCAACATCCAGAAGCTGGAGCTATAATGATGCAGAGCATCACTGTGGAAGGAACTGACCAGGCTGAGAAATAAATAATCCCAGGACCACTGGCTGCAGGTGGAACATCTGACTCAGTGCTACTGGCACTGACCAGTCCCTGCAGCTGTAGAGACTCCTGACTGACCTGTGCGGTTTGAGGTCACAGATTCCGTCTGAGATGGGAGGCGCTGAGGCACCGGGGGCTCCAGTCCTGGTATCAGACTCTCAACAGCAACATCAGCTTTTTCTTTTGTGACAGAGCATTAAGAGAGGAGAGGAAAGGGTGAGGAAAAGGGAATCAGAAGGTTCTTGGGACGATTCTGCAAAGGCTTTCTTCTGCATCTCTCTAAAATGCCCATCTTGGGCGAGATGGAAAGCATGTTGTTTTCTTTTTGTTGATTTGAGTGTCTGGGCTTCCCTGACCAGGCAGGCACTACTGTGGCTAACCACTGTGGCTAGTTTTGGTGATTCTCAGTTTTTATAAATGCAGAACGGGAGCCACCCAAGTGGACCTCTTACATGTCAGAAGACACAGGCTGAAGGCACGTTAATGTCTTCTGGGAATTGTGCTTTTCTTAAGGGATAACTTAGGGGCAAACACGTTCTGTGTCTTGCAAAGGCAACTGGTCCATCTTGAATCCCGTGCCATGATGTAGCTGGAGGTGCTCTTTACCATGCGACATCCCCCAGCCGGAGACCCATCTTGCTGAAGGGTCATGGCAGTTCTGAGTTCTAGGACTTCGTGCCCCCATAGTACAGGGACTCCAGATATTTTATGGGTCTTGCCTGCCTTGTGGTTGGAGCACAAGAAAATGTAAAAGCGAGCAGATCAAGCCACCAGATCAAGATTCTACTCCTGGTGCTTCACCATAGGGCAAATGTTTCCTCGGTTATTGACACTTGGCACATATGGAGGCCTTCTAAAGAAGAATCTGCTACAGGTAAAGACCACCTCAAAACCAACTTCTTTCACAAAGCTTTTGTAATGAAATGTCAATTTTCCCACATTCCCCTTCATTCATAAGAAATTCACTCTAGAAATCTCAGTGTTTCAAGAAAGGCATAAATAACAGCGCTGCCTTCTGCTGCTGGGAGGCAGAGAAAACACTCCTTTGGAGTGATAACAAGGGAAATTAACTAGCCCTGGCTTCTGGGTCAGCACAAGGCAATGTTTCAACACCAGGAGGCTGTGCAGCATTTCTCCTCCTCTGCAGGGTTATTCAGTAGGTGACTGTTAACCAGTGGGTCGCCATTCTTGAAACAGACACACATATCATGCACAACAGAAAACACAGAGAGAATGACTTTACCAATTACAGCATCAGAAGTGCTACCAAAAGGATCTGTCATAGGCAAGAGGTCAGGGAGCAGAAGAGAAGTGTCAGGAGATTTGAGTCCCTCAATTAGTTTTTCTAGGTTGGGCAGAGAAGTAAAGAGAAAGCAAAGGTGCAATGAGATGTTCAAGTAAGCCAATCATTTATCATATCTTATGCAAACACTTGAGGGGTCAAAATTTTATTTAGGTTCAGCATAAAAACAAATACTGCTAGTATCTTGTTAAAAAGAGGCTCTCAAAGTTTAAAAATGATTATTTCCCCAAAGGAACTAGTTACTTTGTAAGGCATTCAAGATGCTGCCTTGAATGTGTTTGTTTTTAAATCTGTAGTATAATTTACACTGAATAAGAATACAAGTTACCAATTTTAAGAGTACAGTTTGATGAATTTTGACAAATGTATACACAAGCACCACTGAAATAATGAAGCGGAAGGTTTCCATCACCCCAAAAAGGACCTGTATGCCCCTCTAAGGTCAATGCCTTCCTCTGACCCCGGGGCCCTGGCAACAGCTGATCTGTGTTCTGGCCTTGTAGCTTTGCTTTTTCTACCATTACCTACATACTATGTAGGCTTTTCTGGTGTCCTTCATTTAGCACGATGCACCTGAGATTCCTCCATGCTGTGGTACACACCAGCAGTTTGTTTTACTGCTGAGTTTCACTGTATTGAAAGCACTTCATTTTGTTGATTCATTCATCAGCTGATGGACTTTTGGTTATTTCCAGCTTTTAGATATTAAAAATAAAGCTGCCATAAGGATCTCTGCAGTTCAGACAGTAAAGAATCTGCCTTCAGTTCAGGAGACTCGGATTCGATCCCTGGGTCAGGAAGATCCCCTAGAGATGGGAATGGCAATCCACTCCAGTATTCTTGCCTGGGAAATCCCATGGACAGAGGAGCCTGGCAGGCTACCGTCTGTGGGGTCGTAAAGAGTCGGACACAACTGAGTGACTAACACTACTACTGCTAAAGCTGCCATAAGCATATACATATGAGTTTTTGTGTGTTCTTATCGCTTTCTAAGCTTAGTTTTGACTCTCTCCCCTTTTTCTTGAAATGGATTATAACTCACCAAGGGAAGCAATGAAACCACACTTAGGTTTAACTTCAACAATCATTTACTGTCTGCCAACTGACAGCTTGTGACACTCCCAGCACTCATTATTAAACTGTCAAATCATAAAATTCAGTTAAGCCTGCAGGTGAATTACTTTTGATGTCTTTTGGCTAAAGAACAAAAGGACATTAGAGCCACCAGATTTGTCACACCTGATAACTTAATGTGTGATAACATGTACACTAAGTTTCCTTCCAAGACAACTCTTTATAGACAACTCTTTCAACAACTCTCTACCTTTTAAAAGTAGAGCATTAACTTGACACAAAATAATGAATCACAGACTCTTATAGAAAGAAAGGAATTAAGAGCTCATACTTCCTTTAACTTACAGAGACTGAGACCACACAAATTCTAAAACTTGCCTAAGTAAAGGCCTGTCAACAATGTTTTTTCTACCTCAGAAATAAACAGCCATTAAAATAAAACTAAGACATCTAAGAAAAAGCAGTGACAACTGCGTGTATATAATATCTTAATCTGTATTCTTCTAGGCTGTTAGGAATAGAGATAAGCAAAGATGAAACAGATATTCACTGAGGGACAGAAGGCAAATTTTAGGTGACCTGTAATTGAGATGATCTATAACTGCACAGATGAAACAAAATAGTGGATTTTAGCGTCTTGGCAAGATAACTTGCTTTGGTACAATTAACACTGCAGAAAAAGCATTTTTATAGGTGAATTCAACTTACCATCTTTGGAAAGTATAACATGCAGATATATTGGAATTAAATACCAGTAAGCAACATTTCTCATTGATACCTAATTTATACTGAAGGAAGGAAGGAAGAAAAGAAGCAGCCTCTGAGCAGCAGAGGACAAAACGCAGGGTTCTAACCAGTACACGAACATAATAACATCAGCATTACTCTTGAACCATACATGACATGGTGAGAAAAGATGTTTAAAGTATCTCGGGCAATTTTCTGCATACTGGTGAAAGTAAGATGGTTTTCCCCCAAAATCTAATTTTTCATTACTCTGAGCACTTGCTTTTATTCCCCCATAACAAGCACCTTTCATGTAAAAAAAAAAAGTGATGATCTGCTTCTTTCACTTCTAGCACTCAGACATTTGCAATCTTATGAAGTGCTGGATAAAAAGTAAAGAGCCCACATGTCTTGTTTGTCTTTCACGGGAGGCCTGTTTGTCTTGGCCTGTCCAGTGAGTGGGTGTGACTCTGGGGCTGTTCCTGAAAAGGATCTCCTTACCTGTAAAATGCAGACACCTACCCCCCAACCTTTTCATATTAGTCATTCAAACATCATCTCTAAGCCTTTCCCCACGCTCTCTGTCACAGTAGGAACTTTCTGAAACACTCTGCTTTCACTTCTCTTACAGCCCCAAAGGCAGGGAAGGTAGATTCTTAATTTCTGATCCCCAGTTCCCTGTTCCCTCTCTTCCTCCATCACATCTCTGCCTTTTGGTTTCATTGGAGAGGTGAGGAGAACAGAAGATCGATGGCAGAAAGGCAGGTCCTTCAACAAGAATCTAATTTTTTATTAGCCATTAGCAAAAAGCATGAGAGGGTACAAGAATACGTGTGCGCATGTGTGCATATGTGCGTTTATGGTGAGACAGTACGGGGTGGGGGTGGGTTAAATGGCCACGTTTAAGGAGGCTTCTTTATTGACCAAACCTCAAAGTAACGGGCTGCTCGCACAGATAATCTGTATGGTCACTGCTACTTAAGAATATTCAAATATGGGAACTAGGGAGGGAGAAGCAGGGGTCAGATTTAAAACTAGGCAGAAAACAAGGAGTGAGAGTCCAGGCCGCAGCCTGTGCAGAAACAGCTTCTTTCGCTACCAGCACTCTTGCAGAGTGGGCAGTCCATCACTCAGGGCTATTACAACAAAGGTTGTCACCTGCATTTGCAGCGTTCAATGCCAAACATTCTCATTCATTATTCACAAGCCCCTGGCTTTGGGAATACTTATGCAGTTGAGAATGGACACCAGAGACCTTGAGAATGTGTGACCTGTCCAAAGTCACAGACGGGACATGGCAGAGCCTGACTTGACTTCAAACTTTCCTCCCCATGCCACATAAAGGGTCTGCCTAGATCCAAAACCAGAGGAGAAGGGGTTTTCACAGACACAGTATCATGCACAATGGTCAAGTTATAAAAGATACGTTAACACTGGAAGGAACTTCAGATCTTATCCAATTAGCCTTCTCATTTGCAGATGAGGAAACAGCTTCAGAAACGTGAGGCCACTTGCCTAAGATTTTCTAGCAAGTAAGTCACAGAATTAGCTAGGACTAGGTCCCAGATCTTTACGTACAGAGATTCATCCTTCTGGTTTAACTAAGGCTTCGATTGCTTTAAAGTGTACAGACTCAGGATTTGCCTGGTGGTCCAATGGTTAAGAATCTGCCTACTAATGTAGGGGACAAGGGTTCAATCCCTATCAGGGAACTAAGATCTCACATGCTTCAGGGCAGCTAAGCTTATGTGCTGCAACTATTGAAGGCCACATGCCTACAGCCCATGCTCTGAGACAAGAGAAGCCACTGCCATGAGAAACCCATGCACTCCAACTAGAGAGTAGGCCCCACTCGCCACAACTAGAGAAAAAGCCTGCACAAAGCAGTGAAGACTCAGCACAGCCATAAATAAAAGTGTACAGACTCCTAGAAGATAAGTTTTAAACTGTTACCGGCTATTTCTGGTCACTGTAAATGGAGAAACTGATGAGGGATTATAAGAGGAATTAAAAAAAAGGCTAGAGGAGGCTGACAGCCTAGACGCCTCCCAAGTGTATCAGGGTCTGGTTTTGATATCCTTCATTTTATAAATTATCGCCTCTCTCTTTTTTATAAAAACACTCCGAGGCTGTCTATTATGACAGAGGAAAGAGTAGAGGAGAGGGTGGTGAATCTAGAAAACTGTGCGAGAAGTGTTCTTTAGGATTCAAAACCTTATGACCAAGCTCCACATCAGCATATGACTTGTTGCCATCTAATGAACAAAGACTTCTATAGTTTTACTTGAATAATGGGAAGTGGCTTCCTTGGAAGCAAAAACAAAACCCAAATTCTGGGACAGCTCATACCTGAAATGCATAGAGGCTCACACTCTACTTCTCAATTACAAGAGTGACAGACCAGTGAAACCAAGAAATAATTCATAAATTGCATTTTACAATGATTGAATCCTCCTAAGAAACATTTTACACGAGTTTTCAATATCTTCTGTGTTAGAATCAAAAGTCCATGACCCCATCTTATTCCAGTACATGTGAAAAGCAGTGGACAATTATGGATAGAAGAAAATGATCCAGTTTGTATCAGTTCCTAGGCTGACTCTGATATTTTCAGATCCAGCTTCAGATTCTACATGTGTGTTGGAGGGAGAGGGGAGAAAATTCCTGGATTTAGGGAGGTTATTATTTATTTAATCTCTGATTGCAATACTGTACATTTTCAGCTGGTGTCTGCAAAATCCTCTCAAATAAATAAGCAACGTGAAAGAGCCAAAGGGCCTGAGTTTACATTAGTTACCTGATTTTTCAAAGCATCAGTTTTCTCACCTGTAAATACAGGATAAGAACTACTTTAAAAGATTGTTGGGATTAAATGGGCATATTTATTAGAAATTAATATGTGTGTGTTTATAAACTGAAATACTGAGCACATAAAAGAGGATTAATGTCTCTTTTAAGTAAGAGGGCCAGAGGAGGTGTGAGATTACAGTAGTGAAAATGGGTGAAATTCTAGAATTTACTCAAATGCCTTGGTATGAGAACAGAATAAGCAGAATTCCTTGAATAATGTGAAGTGGGAGGTGGAGGCAGCATGTAGAGAGGAGAAAAAGGTGAGGGAAGTGGGAGGAGGGTTCAGGGTGGAGAGGACACATGTATGCCTGTGGCCAATTCATGTCAATGAATGGCAAAACCCATCACAATAAGTAATTACCCTCTAATTAAATAAATTGATTTAAAAAAAAAGAATAACATTAAAGGTGAAAAAAAAAGAACCAGGGGACCTGGGTTCTGCACAAGGTTTGTGTGGCACACTGGTCAAATCACTGTCTCTCTCTGGATCTGAGTCTTCCTGCTGATAAAATGAAGATAAACTTAAAGATGCTATCAACCTCTAAAAGTTTAATCATACAATGTGAGGGGAAAATCAGGAAGTAGGAACTGGCTGCTTAGAAGACAGATAGCTGAATAATGACACTTGAGCTCTGAACTGGTACAGATGGCAGAGAAGGACACCTGGAGGGCTCCTCGGTGATGTGGGCAGGAGCTAAAACGGTTGGCCCCAAGGTGGCAGGTTTTAGGCAATGCAGAGAGCTGTTCATCGTGCAAACTCAGCTCAGACATGCCCTGCCAGGTGAACAAGGCGATGAGGCTGGGGGGAATATCTAAGCTTGCTTCTCATTTGAAAAAGGAACAAATTGCAATTGTTTTTTTTTTTTTTTTTTAACCTTAGTATAAAAAGAATATGTTTACTGTATAAAATTTGGGAAATAAAGATAAGCTACAGGATAAAAGTAAAACTACCCCAAATTTCCTTTGTAGAGATAGCCACTGTTAAGTGTTTTTTTGGAAGATGTATTTATTTTTGGTTGCCCAGGGTCTTCTTTGCTGCACAGGCTTTTTTTCTAGCTGTGGCAAGCAGGGGCTACTCTAGTTGCAGTGTGCAGGCTTCTTATTGCAGTAATTTCTCTTGTGGAGCACAGGCTCTGGGGCACGTGGGCTCAGCAGCTGTGGCTCCCAGGCTCCAGAGCACAGGCTCAGTAGTTGGGGCTCACCAGCTTCACTGCTCCGCAGCATGCTGGATCTTCCCTGACCAGGGATCAAACCAGTGTCTCTTGCATTACAAGGCAGATTCTTAACCACTGGATCACCAGGAAAGCTCCACTGTTGAGTTTTAAACAAATAATCTTTCATTCTTTTCTTATATACACTGATTGTTCAATGAATATTTAAGCATACTCATGTCTTCATGGAGATAATATATTAGAAACGAACTGCTAAGTCAATAAGGAAGTAAAATCTCAAAGACCACACTGTCCACCCCAAGAGCTGTACTAATGATGTTCCCACAAGCAGGATCAGAATATGTCCATTTTCTGATCCCTTCACCAAGCCTGAGGTACTGGGTTATTTCCACCTTTACCAAGCTGATAGCAGAAGCTGTAGCACCTCACTGCTTTATAATTGGTATATTATATCTACCAATTAAATGATAGGAAACTTTAAAAAAAATTACTGATAATTCATACTTTGTCTTTTATGAATTGTCTGCTCATATTTTTCCATTGGTGGTATTTTCCTATCACATTCTCAGTATTATAATCAGTTCTTTTCCAAGTCTCTAGGGTTCTCAAAAATGAGTCGGGTTAAGTGCTTGGAAAAGCACTGAAATCACAATTAAAAGACTGAGAAGGTAGACTGCTAAAGAAAAATGGATACAGAATTAGTTAGCCTGGACAGTGGAAACCAAGACTGCTTTTTTTTTTTTTTTTATCAGTAGGATCTAGAAGGCTGTCAAATACAATAGAAACCCCCCCCATACAATAAGAATTTTTTTTAAATTGTTTTTCCCATCAATTGTCATAGCAGTTGCCTTGTTCTATATTCCCCTCCCCCCCCTAAACCCCCCCCCCTCTTCCCCCCCCCCCCCCCCCCCCCGGGAAATCTCGCGCGCCAAGACTGCTTTTGAAGGAGAGGACTGTTAGAACTTTGAAATGAAGGAGGGAGTGAAAGGGTCTTCTCTGAGCACCACTGCTCTCCTTTAAAGTGAACTAGGGGAAGAGAGGAGAAGGCAACTGCTGGAGCTGGAGGCAGGAATTCATCCATTTCAGATGTAGATACCTCTCCTCTCAAGGCTTAGTTATTGAAAACATTTATCACAAAAAGGGTAACAAATTCATCATAAACCAGTCTAAGGACAGATAATCAGAACCACTTTCTGGCATGAGACTAGGGAATACTGCAAGTTGTAAAATTTCTCTCTTAAAATCTCAAAAATAAGGATTGATATCTATTTATACAGGCTAGTAAGACTAAGGGCTTGCTCAGGACCCAGTCCAACCCTAATCAGAAATAGGACCATGAGGAATAAAGCAGACTGAACTTAAGACAGAGGAGAGCCAGACGCAAGCCTCATCAAACAAGGCGGTATGGCTGCTGCAGCTCTGTGGCTTTGGAAATTTTATGTCTTGTCTGACTTGGGGTGTGAGCCCTGAAGTCTTGTAACAAGAGATGCCATTTTTAGAACTCAGCCACTCTAAACAGCTCCTATCACTGAGAAACCAGGCACTAAACTGTCTGTGACATCTGCACGCTGGAATCAAAAGCCAGCCTCCACGATCCATTCCAAGCCCATTTTAGAGAACTGAATCTGTGGGAAGAAAACCTTTCCAGAGTGAAGACACACACTACGATCTACCTTGGATCTTTTAATATCACAAGATAGCAGTAGGAAGTGAGAAAGATGCCGAAGAATGCCAATCTTAACAACAAATCACTAAGGAAATGCAGCTTCTCTTGCCTGCTTGTCGAAAGAAGACAGAGGGCTGTAAGCCAAGAAGAATTTTTTTTTTAAGTTGTTAATTCTAGGAAGTAGCGCTCACAGGGCAACTAATGTGCTCTTGCTTAGTCTTGTGGAACATTGATGTTGAAAGCTCAGTATTAAGGGGTTGCTATAAAAATCCTTTCCTCAAACTCTGAGCACTGCTGGCAGAAATATAAAGATGTATAGTTACTGTGGAAAACAGTGTGGCAATTCCTCAGAAAATTAAAAACAGATTTACCATACATCCTAGTAATTCTATTTTCGGGTACATACCCCAAAGAATCTTGAGTTTTGAAGAGATATTTGCAGTCATGTTCACTGAAGCATTATTCACAACAGCCAAAACACAGAAGCAAACCATGTGTCAACTGACGGATGGATGAACAAAACACAATAGAATATTATT
Organism: Antilocapra americana; assembly: GCA_007570785.1. Classification (NCBI taxonomy): domain Eukaryota; kingdom Metazoa; phylum Chordata; class Mammalia; order Artiodactyla; family Antilocapridae; genus Antilocapra; species Antilocapra americana. The sequence continues at coordinate 7,499,752 of ML662449.1, read as the reverse complement.
CAGCCTTAAGAAGAAAGGAAATTCTGACATATGCTACAATATGGATGAACCATGAGGCATTATGCCATGTGAAATGTTAATCACTCAGTCATGTCCAACTCTTTGCAACCCCATGGACCTGCCAGTTTCCTCTGTCCATGGAATTTTTCAGGCAAGAACAGGGTTGGAGTCCTTTGACCAAAACCACCTAGCTACTAAGTGGCTAGAACCAAGCTCTTACATGTTCAAATCCATTCCTGTATTTCCCTAAACCTTAAGTTGAGCTCTCTAGTCAAATGCCTAATTGATTTGGGATGGATGCAAAGAAGACCACTAGCTGCCTTGGGCTCTGGGCCAATGAAGAGCAAGGAGCTCAGTCACACGGAATTAGGGCCTCCCTTCCTTACTCACAAGGCAAGAGACTACGTGACACACCCACCTGTCTGTATTATCTGTAGGCTCAAAGGAAATTATAAGTGTAAACATTTAAAGAGCATAAAGTAAAATGTTAAGTCATAAAAGACACAGTTTCAGGAGACTGAGCTTCCATGACTCTCAACACCAGGAAGGATGAGTGTGGGAGGGGAAAGCACGTACGTAAAACCAACCAACTGATACACCTGACCGGTGTCCACCATGGGGTGGAGAGAGTGACTGACTGCTTGCTTCGAGGGGCAGGAGACAAATCCGCAGTCTGCCACAGGACCAGAGACCCTAAGTTCTCAGCCCTTTCCTCACTGGAGTATTTAGAGATGCCGCAGAAGGATATGGAGATAAAGAGCTATAAGTGAATGCTGAATGTGCCACAGACTGGGCACTGAAGTAAATGAAATAGCCAGAGACACAATGGTCACGTGCCATCCTTAGCCCAAATTCAAGATAGCAGCATGAAAGGAGGGAACTGAGGATCTGCCGAGCTTAGCTACTACTTTCATCCAGGGGTTTGGCAGCTTCCTGACATGTGGGCTGTGGGCTGTTTATATCTCCTCAAACAGTGGGTAGCAGGCCTGGCTTGGGGTTGGTAGAGTCACACATGAAAGGCTATGGAGCTAGGAGTCTGGGGTTTGGTGGCTGGGGACAGAAATGGAGAGTAATGGGCCCGTCAAAAGCCTTTCAGCCTCAGGTTTTATTTAATTATTCATCTGATCTGCAGATACTCAGTGAGTGCCAGCTATACCCAGCAGTATTCCTGACACTGGCAGTACACCGGCAAATAAGACAGACAAGATCCCTCCCTCAGGACCTGACGTTCTGGTGCGGACTGACCAAGCAAACAAGAGGCAATGAAGAAGCAAAAACAGACAAATGTCACGGTAAGTGCTATGAAGAATAAAGCCAGGGAGCGTGACTGACGGAGAAGGCAATGGCACCCCACTCCGGTACTCTTGCTTGGAGGACCCCAGGGACGGGGGAGCCTGGTGGGCTGCCATCAGTGGGGTCGCACAGAGTTGGACAGGACTGCAGCGACTCAGCAGCAGCAGCATGACTGACAGTGCCCACAGGACCACACTGGGCCTCACTGAGGACACAGCATTTAAGCTCAAGACCCGAATGTCGACTGACAAGAAGGAAAACTGTTCCAGGCAGAGTACCAGAAAGTGCAAAGGCCCTGAGGTGGGAATCAGATCAGCTTACTGAAGGAAAGACTAAAGGAATGAATGCTCTGAGCCCAGGGCAGAGGGGCAGCCAAGGGCCAGATTCGTCAGGGCCTTCTGGGTGGGGTGAGAAGCCTGGATTTTTTGCTCAGTGATTTGAGAATTCAAAGGAGTAACATGCATGATTTATGCTTTCATCCTCTGGCTTGTCCCAAGAGGCCAGCCTTCCAGCTTCTGCAGCTCATGGGCTATCTGGGTAAGAACAAGGCATGAATCTGAAGGGGTATCTGCTTGAAACTGGCCTATCTAAGCCCTGCCAGGCATACTTGAAAGATGCAACAGAGAAAAGAACCTCTATTTGACACCTTTCTTCTCACTTCTTTAATTACCCTACCTGAATCATTTCTTAATGATTTTAAGTATTTTTGACCTACCTCCAGGCCCAGCCAGTTACACACGATACTATCTGATTAAGGCAAATTTCTGCTTCTTCTTAGAAGGGTCAACAAACTATCTAAGGAAATAAAAACTGTCTTGGTACCCTAGCTGTGGGTCTGTTTTGTAAGTAGAGGATTTCCACATCACAATCTCTTCCAATTGTGAAGCAATCAATCAAATAAATCCCTCTGACATTTTGGGAGAGAAGAAAAAACCAAGCAGATTCTTTTAGTTCAAGAAATCAACAGGAGTAAGAATGAGGAAAAAGAAAAACTATCAACAGCAAAATGACTGCCAGTTACTTCTAAGGGGCTGGATCTATTTGCTTTTTGAAAGAGACTGATCAAGAAGGAAAGGGCAACTTCTGTCCCTCACATTGTGCTCCTCTTCCTCTAAAAGGATGAGGAGGGGAGCAAAGAGAAATCTTTGGCATCATGAACCCCAACTGGAAAGCATCCAAGCATTGTTTCGAAAGCTGTTTCAATCAGACCACGCTAACCGTTTCTTACGTTTTTAGACTGCTTACTTAAAAATCAGTACACGGCAGATTGTAGGGGAGATTAGAACCACTTATCTTGATGATGAAAAGTCAAGTTCAGATAGTGGAAAGCAGTGGAACCTAGGTCTCCTGACTCACATTCCCTATCAAATTTTATTATGTATTTTTATCTTATAAAAATAAAAGCACGTTAAAACAAAACAGGAACAGGAAGTCACTCATAATCCAATCAGTATACTATACTATTATGATTTTATTCCTTCTGTCATGTGCTTGTAGGTTACCCCCACACACACTCTTATCACCACACTGGACTAAAAGTTCTTTGCAATACACAGGCCCTTTACATTACCATTAACACAGTCAAGGATATGAATCTTAACACTGATATGATGTGGAATACAATTTGGTATAATATGAGCTGAATTTACTGTCTTTGCTAAGGATAAGTGCCTTCCAAGTGAATTTTGTCCCTTGTACTGAGACACAGTAAAAATATACAACAGTACCTACTATTAGGTTCTGGACTGCAGGTTGTTCTCACAGTGTTTAAAACAACTCTCAAGAGGCCCTGTGATGTAACTTAACTTCAGTTTTATTTACCTACCTGGCACATCAGGTACTTGAAGAGGAATGAAAGGATCAGATACACTTAGAAGAGGAAGGCTAGAATCCACAGTCTGCCCACCCTTCCTTTTTTCAGCTGGAGTTGGTTGGAGGGGAAGGAAGAGTCAAGGAGACAGGGGAAAAAGAGAAAAGCAGAAAACATCAAGTAAATCTAGATGTATTTACCATCTATTAACCCAACTCAAACTATAAACTAAGTCTAAATTTAGAGGTAGAATAAAGAGAAATGAGTGGATATAATTCAATGTAATAGCAAAATATGTATGAGATAAACAGTCTGGTTCTCGCAACACAGTCTGAGATGCAGTTAATGATAAAACTAGGATAGTTGTACATCTGAAATTTCTCTTCTTCCTTAGATACTGCAGTCTAGAATGATCTCTTCTAGAATTCCTACAGCAATTACCAGCCCTATCACACATTTTGGTAGGTAAATAAACTCTATTTTGTAATCTAGAATATGTGTATAGGTACTTCCTTTGTACTCATTTCCTCTTGAGGTCCTTTAGGGACTGAATCCTATTCTATCACCAAATGTCTAATGTAATGCTACGCAAACAGAGAGACAGAAACAGATTTCTTGCCTATCGCAAGGTTAGAAAAGCCCTAACCTCTGGACAACCTCTACCATACTATTGGCATTCACTCTGTATTTGGCAAACTTATAGATTTACAAAAATCTATACACCTTAAGGAATACCAGAGCTTGAAGGGATCTCAGGATTTTCGAGCACAATTTTCTTATTTTTCAGAAGAGAAAATGAAGCCCAGAAGTTAAGAGACTAACCAAAGGTCCACCAGCAGACCCATGATCAAAACACAGGTCTTCTAGCTCCTACTTTACCATCCTGTACCTTGCATTTTAATAATTAGTTTGTTTCTGAATTAAAACCTAATCTAGCCTTTTATAAAGTGGATGTACAAAGAAGTTTTAATTTTCAAATAATTATAGAAACATAGGAAGTTGCAGTACTTGGAACCCTGTAAACCAGCTTCCCCCAGTGGCGAGTTCTTATAATTGTAGTTCATTATCATTTACACTGGTGCAATTCTGTTGACTAACCTCTATCCCATTTATACAAGTTTTCACATGTATACACTTGTGTATACACACAAATATACATTGTGTATTTTTATACATTTGTGTGTTTGTGTGCATATATATATAGTTCCTTGCAATTTGATTCTATGTATAAATTAGTCTAAGTACCACAACAATGATACACAACTGTTCTATCAAACAAAAATCTTCCCTGTACTCCACTATAGTCACACCCACTCCTTCCTTTTCTCCTAACCTAATTTTGTCATTTTGAGAATATCATTAAAGTGGGCTTCTTAACTAAGCTTCGTTAAAGGTTGATGGAGGAAGAAAAGGGTAAAAATCACAGCTTTTAAGTCTTTGAAATATTTTAAAATGAGAAACAATGAGATATATCCAAAGAAAAGTAACAAATTATGAAAACTATGAATAACATAACTCATTTTGGAAAATGTTTGTATGCAGAAATAAAACTATGGACATAAATATTATAAAATATTAGCAATACTTTCCTCTTGGAGTGGGGTTATGAGTTTCTTAATGTTGCTTCTTTGGGGTTTTAGTAAATGAATGTATATAATTCATCAACCAAAAAGTATTTTTAAAAAAGAGGTACAATGTCAAGTTTTAATCATCTGCCTGTTTCTCCTCTAATGTATGGACATAGTTTAGTAACATTTTTGCAGCTTTTACCATAAAAATGTTAACGATAACCCTTGTGTCATCTTCCCCAACTCATTGCCACATTTCCTGCTTAGCTCCTCCCTTGGTTGGTTAGAAGGTTTAAAATCAGAGAACTGTCTGAGCTTGATTAGAAACCTTCCAGAAAATATTGCCACCTTGAACCTCATACAAATGGGGACATATTCATTTCTGGGACTTAGATATAATTTTCTTTCATTTGTAAAGAATGAAGATTCTTCTTCATTCACACTACAAATATGAACACAGAGAAAATACCAAACGTTCATAGAAAAACGCTGCATAAACTGAGGGAAAAAGAAGATGTTTTGCAATGTCTGCAAAAGCTTAATGTCATTGATTTATAAGATTTCTGAGATGTTTATGACTACAGCTACTGTGCTGGGCTGCTCAGGTACAAATCTCTACTCGGTCATTCTCCACCTGGGACCTTGGGCAGGTCACTCAGTCTCTTGTGGGCTGTTGTGAGGGATCACTGGGGATAAAGCGAATAAAAGCACTTAGTGGGCTTAGCGTGTAGCATATATTCAACATATGTTCACTGTTATTACTGCCCTAATTTTACTCAAATATGTGTTTTCTAATTGTTGGGCCATTAAAAAAACTGCCATTTACAGTCTTCAAAGTAAGCATAGAGGGGAGAAGACACAAAAATAAAAGCAAAAAACAACTCTTAAAAAAACAGTTCATACAGACAAACAACAAAACATAAGATATAGAATAAGTTAGAATTAGGCATTAAAACTGGAAGTGGATGGAAAATGATTAGGAACCTTTGTCATTAACATTGACGAATCCAAGTTCCTATCCTTTGGCAGAAAGCAACTCCTTTTCTTCACTCAACAAGGCTGCACTGAGCCAAGCACTGTACTAAATGCTGGGATTCAGTAACAAAAAAGACTCTCCTAGGGCTATTTCACGACCCTCTTTTCCTACCCACACCATAACTGGTCATCAGTGTGATGTTTTATCTCAACGACAATGACCAGTGCTTTATACATTTGGTATAGTCAAACTAAATATCCAACTTTGAACACTGTAAACCAGACCAAAATACCAATAAACTTAAAAATTCTACAGACCAGACAACAAAGCTAAAAATAAAAAATAACGCACAAAAAGTTTTAACTATTTAATATTTGAAGTGTATACCTTCCAAATAACTTCAATGCATATTTAAAAATATTAACACTGAAAACATCATATGAAGACTTATGAGATACAGTTAACACTTGAGTTTTTTTCTTACAAGGGAAACACATAGCTATTAGAAAGCACTCTCAATAACAGTGTAATCCTCAAAAGTTGGGGTAGGGTGGGAAACTGGAGCAAGGAGACAAGGGAGTAATAAATTATGTGTGAAAAAGTCTTCCTGGAGATTACAGTCTCCCTCCCCACACTCATGCTGGTTGAAAATCTCTCTGATATTGAGGGGAAAACTCTAAAATTTTTTTTTTTAAGAATTAAAAAATTTACTATGTATTCTTTTTGAAATCAGCAAAGTGAGCCTAAAAAAGGGAACTGTAATCAAAAAGATAAAGGCAAAAATCAAAGAATTAGAAGACAGAAAAATAGTTCTATAGAGTTGTCTTTGAAAGATAATGAAACAGCAAATCTCTAGTTAGAGTTACCAAGAAAAAGAGAAATACAAATGCATACAATAAAACTGATATATACTATGAAAATATGACAAAAGATTTCAATGTACTCTTCCATCCTATTAAAAATTTTTTGAAAGGAAAATATTATTAAATTTGCCTTATTATGAGGCAGAAAACCTGAGAGAGGAAGTTCTAGGGCCAAATGTTTCGTATCCTAACTCTGCTACTTACTAGCTATGTGACTCTGGGAAAGAGACTAGTCTGTACTCAGTCATCTCAGCCATAACTGATGTATGGATGGTATGGCAACCTTGGAGGGCTGTTGAGAGGGTCAGATGAGATAATACTTATATAGGACAAATGACAAACTGGTGGGAATGCCTACAATACATGACACATGAAGCACTCTTACATATTAATAAGAACAAAACAAACACAGAACAATTAAAAGAAAAAAAAAACATGAACAACACAAATCCCAAAAGTAATAAAAATGGCCAGTAAACAGTGTCCTCCATTTAAAGCCTCTAAGCTAGTCTGGGTGGGAAAATGAGGTGAAAATTACTCTCATCTATTGTTAATTGAAATAAAATTTGATTAGCATTCTTGGAAAGTGATTTGGAAATAGGTATCATAAAGTCTTAAATATATATATCTGTTGATTTAGCAAATAATCTCCTAGAAGTTATCTTAAGGAAATGATAAAGGATATAAATAAAAACTTAGCTTCAGGAATGTTTATGTGGTGAAATTAGTAACAACCTAAGTATTCGTCAGGAGAAGGAAATGGCAACCCACTCCAGTATTCTTGCCTGGAGAATCCTGTGGACAGAGGAGCCTGGCTGGCTGCGGTCCATAGGGTTGCATAGAGTCAGACATGACCGAAGTGACTTAGCATGCATGCATGCATTGGAGAAGGAAATGGCGACCCGCTCCAGTATTCTTGCTTAGAGAATCCCAGGGATGGAGGAGCCTGATGGGCTGCCAACTATGAGGTCGCACAAAGTCGGACACAACTGAAGCGACTGAGCAGCAGCAGCAACATTCGACAAAAGTGATGTTAAATACAATGCTGTTGTTCTTCCATTAAAAATCATGTTGTAGATGAATATTTATCAACATGGAAAACTAATTCCCATATAACGTATACAAAATGAATAACAAACTGGACAACAGAAAGCTCCTCCATAGCAAGAACTACCTCTATAGTTACAGAGGCCATATTATCACAATGCAATTAAAATATATCTTAAGTAACTTTAGGGTAAAGAAATCAAAACTTAAATTTAAAAATGTCCAGAAAATGAGAATAAGAGAGCATTACATATTAAATATTACAGAATGACAGCCAAAGTTTTAATAAGAAATAAATTTATGAGGTTAGAAAAACTACTAACACACATAAAGAAAGCAGGGACAAAGAATATAAAGAGTTAAAGGCAGTAATTAATCAATATAATTTAAAAGATCAATTTTGAAGGATATCAGATTCCATATCCTACAAAGAACATAGTCAAAATCTCACATCCATTGCTGAGAAATTTATAACAGTAAAATATTGACATAAAATTAATGTGTAAAAAAGAGATACTTGGTTAAATATACTAGGATATACCCATATAAAGGAATTTTATGTAGACAATTTAAAAGTTACATTTGAGGAACTTCTATAATGATATAAGGGAAAACATGCTAAATTTTTAAAGTAAAAATCAGGCTTTAAAAATATGACTATAAAAATGTATGCTGGAGTCATAAACTGAGGGTGAAAATTGTGTACAAGACAGCAGACACCTGTATGTTCATAAAGAGGAAGATCCATAACTTTCCTCAGATTCTCAAAAGATCTCTGTGACCCTAAAAGTACTAAATGCTACTAACAGACATCAAAATGTATCCAAAATGGTATTCTTGTGTTAATTTCTTGGGGATGAGATCATGGGGCTTTTAACTTTCTTCTCTATCCTTTCCTATAAATTACTAAATAAAATATATTGTTTATTAATAAAAGGGAAAATTAGGTTTTTATATTACTTCTGGAATTTTTTAAAAGTCTCATTTAAAAAGATCTCTCTCTCTCCCCAGGAGCACAGACACACATGCACAAAACAAGCATAAGCAGAGTCTCAGATATAGGACAGAACATCTAATTCTTAGACTCCTCCAAGTCATTCCAAAAAACCTAAGCAATTACAAGACAGTAACAGAGTGATGTTTCTGAAATTTAGAAATATTTGCTTAAAAAGATGTCTATGGACTTGAGAGAACAAATCCTGTGTATTACTGCCAGATCATTCTGACAATCTAATTCAAAGTAACTCTAGGTCATTTTTTAATCCCCATCTTTTTTTACGAAATCTTTTGAATGAAGGAAAATATGTTAGTCCCAGGATCTGGGGCTCGCAGGCATGCTAGGGTCATCTGTGGACTGGAAACCAGTAGTGGGAAGGTGACAACAGTGAAGTCTTGAGTTACAGGTGTCTGCCATACTAACCAGTTCCAGCAGAAAATGAGGAAGCAGCAAAAGCATCACCCTGGGTTGGTTGAAAGCCTGGGATCAAACTCTCAGCAGAGCCTCCAAGCTTCTCAGGATATTTGCCTGGAGGGACAAAACACCACTCAGTTCATCCCAGGAGAATCCCACAATGCACACCCAGGCAGGAGGTGAAGGGCATCCTCCAAACTGACATCTATTCTTCACTATTTTTACCGCATAAAGGCAACACCTTGGCTATTCAAAGGTCCTTATCTAGCCACTGCAGTAACTGAGAAACAGCTAAGGAAAGAAAGGAAGTCTAAAGCCCTAAAGCTTGAGCATATTACCCACAGCAGAAAGCCTCCAGCCTTCACAATGAGTCCATTTATCTCTACATAATTCTAATGAATGTGATGATCTGTTTTCCACATTAGAAGCAATTAGGACAGCAAGTGAGAAGAGAGATGGCAGTAGTGAGATGTTATGAGGGATGGGCACAATGACAGCAGCTTAATGTAAAAGCCAACCGCTGAATAACAAAAAGAGAGACAGGAAATTATTAAAAATAGAGACAAGAATTTTAAAACTAGGGCGTCACTTAATAGAGTGCAAAATACTAATTCTCAATAGTCCATGAAGGTGTTTCTGCTTATAATTTAGAGCAATAACTGGTATACATAATGATAGCACAAACAACGAAAGTCAAAGGAAATTAAATCCTATTCCCTGTGAAGACTAAAAACAAAAGGGCAAAGAAAGCATATGGATTTTGTTGTTGTTTAGTTGCTAAGTCGTGTTCAACTCTTTTCGACCTCATGGACTGTAGCTCACCAGGCTCCTATGTCCATGGAATTTTCCAGGCAAGAATACTGGAGTGGGTTGCCATTTCCTTCTCCAGGGGATCTTCCCAACCCAGAGATCTAACCTGCATCAGCAGGCAGATTCTTTGCCACTGAGCCACCAAGGAAGCCTATATATATTTTAAATGATGTCCATAAAATAATGAAACTAAAATGTTTGGTCAAAACTCTTATCATTCATGCCATTCTGATCATTCTTTTAGCCTGTGCTTTTGTTGACACCGAGGTACTTTTTTTTTTGAACTGTATCATATTGTAGAATTTTCTCAGGGTATATACCGCTGTTTTCTGAAGAGAGAGAGAGTGTGTGTGTGTGTGTGTGCGGGCATCCTGCCTTTCAAATTAGCCAGTATATACTGTTGTTTTCTGAAGAGTGTGTGTGTGTGTGTGTGTGTGTGTGTGTGTGTGTGTGTGTGTAGGCATCCTGCCTTTCAAATTAGCTGGTGGATTGGAGGGTGGAAACAGTACTTTCTACTTATTTGATCTCTTCTCCATGATCAGTCAACAGGAGCAGAGAATCCTGATCACAAAGATTCAGTGAGGCTACACTCTCAAGGTAAGCAGTTATGATCCTCTGGGATAATACACCCACTTCCAAAGAGTAAATGTGTTTGACACTATCATCCTGATCTCTGCTACCAAACCTGTCCTAAATGTTTCTGACTCTCCCTGCTGCCCCCACAACACAACCATGATTTCCTGAGGACAAAAAGACTTTGGCGCTCTGGTGAAAATATAAATTGATTTGCACACATACTTCAAAATCAAGTCGTGGGTCCAAGCCTGCATTTTTACAGGCACACCTCTCTAGAATCAAGGTTCAATACCCTCAAAAAGATACCAATAACTCACCTTCCCCTAGCTTGGCAAAGTCCTTGTTGAGCAGTTCTTCAGCTGTGAGTTTGGAGAAATTGTCGTCATCAAAGGGATTCCACGTAGACCCTTCTGAAGGATTATAAACATTTTGCTGGGAGGCCCGAGGGGAGCCTGAAGGAGTGGTGGTTGCTGACCTAGGTAGGTTCCCACCCCCACGAAATAAAAAGACACATGAGGGTTGAAAAGGGTCAATCTATTCTTGTTTCAAGATCAAATTATTTTCCAAGCCAAACCATTCTTTTCCACAGTAATTTTCTAAAAGGTCTTCCCTAGGCAATGGAAATTTCCACAGATGCCCTTTCCACTGTGTGAAACAAACATCTCTCTCTCTTTTGTGATTCACGACCTCTCATTACTTCTTTAATCTCTCGCTTATTAGATTTTTTGCCTCATCTGCGAGTTCTTTCATTCAGGATCCCAAACCAACCTGTTGCTGGGCTCGTGCATCCTGTAGTGACCACTGTACCATTCACAGCTGGCCCCAGAGGGGCTGAGGCCTATTCCGGCTGCCTCACACCTGTCAGGGCCCAGCATCAGTGGACACCATCACAGTTAAAGAGCAACAGAGACAGTTATCACCATCCTGGGCTCCTTGGGGATCATTACTTAATTTCTTCTAAAGTCTCTCTTGATGCCCTTTGCATTTAGCTAATGACTTAAAGGTTTTTAACTTTAGTACATGCTTCCAAGAAAGTTAAGGGTTTGACACTGCATTTACATAACACTCATTAGGATCTACTTGATGTCAGGCACAGAGCCTGTCACCAGCTTTACTAAAGCTGGTTAAACCATGGTGCTTGTTACAGATGAACCTACAGGCCAGGTCAGATAGACATCCAAACAAATAAGAATACAGTGTGATACATGCTCAAAAGAGAGTTCAGACAAAATTATATATGATACCAGGGGAAGGGTCAAAGAAAAAATAACTGTGTACATGGATCTTAATGAACAAATAAGCATTTCCTAAATGGACCAGAAGGAGAGCGGCAGTTCTACCAGTGTGATACAATAGGCCTTGATCTGTTAACCAGTCAGTTCAGATATTATTCCACAGAAAATGGGGAGTCAAGGAAATGTTATCAGCATGGAGAAATTTTGTCAGATCAAGAATTTAGAAAACACTCTATACAGTACGGGATGGATGAGAGACTGAAACAGTCAGGCAAGTAAAAAATTATTTTCTAAGATCGGTCTGATCTATGCACTACAGGAAAATTCAGTTTCTTATTAAACCCAGACATGCACCCCTATGCATACATCTATGCACAATTATGCACATAGCAAAAATTATACAGCAATGGCCCCCAGCAGCCCTTGCCCACAGAAGCAGTACATACTTGGATTTATTGAGACTGGCCTCAGCTGCAGCTGCTTGGAGCAGCTGGGTTGATTTGCTGGCAGGAACCCCAAAGACTGCGCTGTGGGTCACGTCACTGAGAATTCGCCTGTGCCCAGCACGCTGGGCCTTGGGGGATGATGGAGGAGTGAGAGATCCAAGTTTCTGCCCCTGGATGGTAGGAGGTGGGGTTGTCTGAACCTTCGGCTGTTGTCTTACTGGGGCCTGAATCTGCCAGCAAGAGAAATCAAAGTGTTCAAGAAACGGGGAAGCGGTGGGGGAGGAAAGGAAAAACAAATAAGCAGACAAGGATAACAAAAAAATGCCATGTGAGAGCTAACATATGGCTCAAATGGCACAGTTTCTCAATAACACCCAGACTGTCTAGGCTTCCTTGACAATCTGAGATGCAGCTTTGAGCCTGATACCAACAGAGTACTTACCTGGTGCTTATATATACATTTCAGTCTCTTCATCAGCAGCAATAAACAAGGTAACCATACACAAGTCGACCCAAAGACTGCAGAAGTTGTTCCTAGGTCTAAAGATCTAGAAAGTTTCCTAAAGGACCACTTTCTGCTCTCAAAATTCATTCAGAATGCCTCCAAAGGTAGGCTTCAAGCATTCCACTACCAGAGTCAAAAGTCAACAAAGGCTCACCTCCAGCTAAAACACGTTTGTGCTGAATGATTTCTGCTAAGAGATCCCTCACTTTCTGACAGCACACAGACTACTAGTTAGAAATAAGTGAGACAGAATTTCACCGTGATTAAGAAATGGCAGTTCTTTTTTGCTTCTGCTGTTAACACTCTGTTTCGTTGACAGGATGGGTCTTACAGGGTTCTGTTTCTGCAGTGACCTCTGGGAAAATGTAAGCATGGGGGCAGTTGGATTAACCTGTTACAGTCTTCATGTTGGAAATGGCACCAAAAAACAAGGTAGAGGATACAATAAGAAAAAAAATTAAAAGCCCTTGATGATGACAGACCTAACAATATGAGATGTGGGCCTTTTTTAGAAGGCAGGAAGGATGCACTGTCACCACAGAAAAACAAACTGGAGGGAACACTCTTGTTCCCATGTGGTGAGTTTTTAAGCATAAGACTTGACCTACAAAGTTCCATGTCAAGAAAATGATCAAATTAAAAAGGTTAAAGAGGAACACCTAATCTTTTTCTTCCCTGAATGTCAATCAAGAGATAAAGGAACTTAAGACTATTCAATGCCTCAGGGGTTGAACTATCCCTTCCCTCTAGTCTCTCATCTCAGATCGGAGCTGTCCCTTCATGCTGCAGGTCAGATCCTACATTCTATGTCTTCAAAGGTTGGCCCTGGGAGAGATTCCAGAAACTGGGGTCCAGCTACTTGGGTCAGGATGCTGATAGCCTGGGGGTTTCTGTCCTTCTACTGATTCAGGCTTTAATTTTACTGAGGAAAGCTACCTGAGAACACAACCACTCGCCAAATGAATGAATGAAATAATATAAGGTTCTAATGTTGATCAAATTAAGGTCAGAGGGTAAAGCAGCTGACTGCATCTCTGGGGGAGAAGCAAAGTGCTCTGTGAAGAAGCCCAGAGCTCCAGCTCCACAACTTCCTCAGGGCTCCAGGAAGCAACGGCCAACCTAACTAAAGCCAGTCCCCACAGGGACAAGAAGGGCTTTAAGGACAGAACTAGATTTGCTTATTTCTTGGGAGTTTAGGACATTCATTACTCTGAAAAGGGTACTTAACTGTTGAGGCCCTTTATTTTGAAGAGTCCAAACGACTGGGAGAACATTTTCCCATCTTCTCGCCTATTCTCTGTATGCAGCACACTGGGGAACATGTGCTTCTGCTCTTGTCCCCTCTCCGTACTCTTAACAACTACCCCTGAACAAAGTGCCCAAGTATTTTTTCATTCAAAGAACATGGAGAAGGATCACATTTCATTCCCAGGAAAGTGGATATTTTGTCCAGGGTCAGCAGAGGGTTCCCGTGACAAGTGTACAGTCAGTGGCAGCACCGTCATTACCCTGGATGAGCACTGCTGTTACCCGTGAACATAGATCAGGATTCTTCGATTCTTGCCCCAGCTCTGGTGCTGTCAGTCTGTGTATCTTGGGTGATTCCCATTCTATCCTGGGTCTCAGTTTCCAATTTCATTAGAGGAGGACTGGATGAGACAAAATTTCAGCTACGTGATACGGTAATTTTTTAAAAACTCTTTTTCCATTTTGTTAAAAATACAGAAAACGGTTGTCTACCACACGCCCGCAGGAAGATCGAGCTATTTCCGAAATGAAGGTGTAAAGACACTGAGCACGCATTTAGCTGAGACTCAGAGAAGACAATCTATTTATGGCACTGCTTCCTTTCGAAGGGATGTAGATTTTCTGGTTTAAGATCGGTGACAAAACTCTATTAGAAATCAATCCTTGGAAAGACAGTTTCTTACTTCTCCTTGTTCCTCTGTTGGCTGGACTTGCCCGGGAATGATAATAGCTGTGATATTCTATCAACTGGGGATGTAAAATGCCCTTTTCCATCACTATAAAGTTTTCTATTACTGTTACTCTGTGAGTACAGAATTAAGGACACTCATTAAAGGCCAAAGTATCATGTGCCTGAGGATATACCCGTGGAGGTGAATCAGAAGAGTGTGTAGAGGTCCTAATTCTAAACTCAGCCAGTATCTAGAAGTGAACATGCCCAATTTCTAAACTGACAAGATGGCTCAAATAACAGTCAGATGCTCTGGTGCCCAGAAGGGCATCAGGCCACAGCAAGTAGGCTCCTGAAGGTACTGCATACTCATATGAAGTGGCGAGTAATGTCACTCAAGACAAAGAATAGGCACACCACGGTCAGAAGTCAGGGTAAAGGCGGGGGCCTACAGGAACCTTCTGAGGCTGGCAAGGCGACAGTGGTCACACTGAGCTCTGAAGACAGGAAAGGGGTTAGCTCTAACTCTACTTTGGTCTCTAACTGCCAAACACTGGCACCAGTAGACACAAAGGACAGCTCTTTCTGCACATCCACTATTAGGATGAGAAATGAGAAAGTTTGTCTTCTAGTAATCCCACACTCCTAATTTATCCCTCTCCCCTCCTTTCCCCTTTGATAACCATAAGTTTGTTTTCCATGTCTGTGAGTTTATTTATGTCTTTTAAACAAGTTCCCTTGTCCATCAGCAACTTAGAATCATTTTTCTAAAACCTTAAGCTTCTGTAGAATAACTTCATCCTTTTCCTGGATACACTGGGAAAAGATCAAATATTTTAACCACCAGGGTGGGGAGCAGCCAAGCCTTGCTTCAGCAGCTCCCTCACCAGCTGCTGCCACTTCTTGCCCACCCTTTCCCTAGCCCTCACTGCGGGCTCCTCTTCCGGCTGACTCTCACCGCTGGCTCCTGGGCAGGGGCTGGTGCGGCTGCTGCGGCCGGCTGTGCTTGGGGCTGTGGTACAGCCGCCGCTGCGGTCTTCTGCTGCAAGGCAGCCTGCTGAGTCAGCAGCTGTTGTTGCTGCAGGGCTGTGGCCAGCTGCTGTTGCTGCTGCTGCTGCTGGTAGAAGTTCTGTATCAGCTGCTGTTGAGAGCTTCCTTGGGATACCACGGGGAACTGAGCGATCACTGGTTGCTGGGCTGCTGGGTGTACTGCCTGAAACTGAGCAGGGGGAAGGGGGCCAGGAAGGAGGAGGTGAGTAAAAGCCGGTTTCAGAACCATACTCACAAAGAATGAAAATGCCTCAGTAACAACTAAGACCAGCACTGAAGGCAAAGGCAAGGGTAGGCAGGCGTCTTTTGGCTTGGCCGGAAAACTCATGAGGGGAACTGCGCTTAAACACGGCAGCACCTTATACCGCCAGGCTCCAGCCACTGCACTATCTGCCTCCTACACTTCAGACTGGCTTCCAACCGGGTTTCTGTGCCTGGCCTGAGGGCATCCATCTGACTTAAATCTTGTGACTCCACATGCTGCAGTGTAACAGAAGTTAACAAATGAACTCCCAGTCACAGAAGTTATTCCTTTATAAAAAGATTTGGAAAGAGCCAGGATTAAAATTCTCCCCCACATGGACTAGATGAAGCAATGATGACATGGAAGAGAACCTAAATGTCAGCCCAGCTAGTAAGTCCTCTCAAGCCTTTCTGAAAATTATTTCCCAGTAGCTCTCTTCATTAAACTTCCACCTTTAAACATTCAGAATACTCAATATACTCTACTACTTAATGATATTTTGTCTCATACTGGTAGCATGGTTTCAAGTTATATTCTTCTGTAAACTTCCTAAGAATAGGAATGCTCCTCTACTCCCCACTCCTAAGGACTATGGGTCAGACACAAAAACACATCTTAAAAATTGGCCTACTGATGCAGGATCTTACTTTTGAAATCCCAATTACTGTTAGTTATAAGATTAACTGGGAAGACACTATTTGTCTACTGGGGCAAAGTTAAAGAGTTAGCAAAAAGGCAGCTGCTTACTTACAACAGCAAAATGCTAGAAACAACCAAATGTCTGTCATCAGGGAGTGACTGGATTAACTATGCTAGATAGCCTTAGGAACACTCTCAAGTTGTAAAAAGAAATGATGGATACCTCTATATGTGGGATGGAAGGAACAGAATACTGCAGATTGAACTTTGAAACTATACAAATGTTTTAAATTCTCACAAAACAAAATTAAACCAAAATTACAAAGCAACAACTAAAAAGCAAGACAAACTTGTATATCACATTAATAGCCAAACTCCTAGAAAATAAAACAGTTAAGAAATATTAAACAGTTTTCAGTTATCATATTGGTATTACCTTGAAAATATAAATCAATTAAGAATTATGTTAATGTTGTTAGGAATTAAGATTTCCAGATGAGACAAATACAAATATAAAATCCAAGAAGTTAAAAATCCTGTAATTACAAATCTGCTTTAGAAATATAAATCTGAATTCATGATATACATTTTATTAAGAAAAAAAACAAATACATGCCCCAACTGTTCACTGAAAAGGTCTAAAAATAATAACCAACCTATTAGCAAATGGATATCCCTAGCAAGGGAAATACCTGGGGAAAAACTGGAAGCAGTGACAGGTTTTATTTTCTTAGGCTCCAAAATCAATGCAGATGGTGACTGCAGCCATGAAATTAAAAGATGTTTGTTCCTTGGAAGAAAAGCTATGACAAACCTAGACAGTGTATTAAAAAGCAGAGACCCTTTGCCCACAAAGATCTATATAGTCAAACCTATGGTCTTTCCTATAGTCATGTATGGATGAGAGAGTTGGACCATAAAGAAAGTTGAGTGCTGAAGAATTGATGCTTTCAAACTGTGGTGCTGGAGAAGATTCTTCAGAGTCCTCTGAACTGCAAGGAGATCAAACCAGTCTATCCTAAAGGAAATCAACCCTGAATATTCATTGGAGGGACTGATGCTGAAGCTCCAATATTTTGGCTGCCTTATGTGAAAAGCTGACACATTAGAAAAGACCCTGATGCTGGGAAAGATTGAAGGCAAAAGGAGAAGGGCACGACTGAGGATAAGATGGTTAGATAGCATCACCAACTCAATGGACAAGAGTCTGAGCAAATTCTGGGAGAAAGTGAAGAACAGGGAAGCCTGGCGTGCTGCAGTCCATGGGGTCGCAAAGAATTGGACATGACTTAGTGACTGCACAACAACAACAACAAATCCCTAGCAGCAAGACTGTGGTCTCTAAATACCACTTCCATGAAAGGGAAACAGCTCTTTAGAGAAATGGCTGACTCCAGGTCAAGGGCAGAATGAGCCTGGAACAGACTGTTACATCAAATAACAAAGGCACATTAAAGCTTACTGGAGTCAGAGCCAAAGGACCCAGGAGCCAATTTGAAGAGACTTTAACTGGCCAAATCTGGGACAGTTAGAACAAATTTTTTAACAGTAATGTACAGAAACATATCAAATATAGTGGGTTGGCAGAAAAGTTCATTTGGGTTTTCCTGTAACATCTTACAGAAAAATATGAATGAACTTTTTGGCCAACCCAATATTAAGCTGCGTGAATTCATAGTGATACAAAGAACAAAACAAAATCTTCATTGTTCACCTTTGGATGGTGCTAGGAACAAACTCATTATTCTGAAAATTGGTAAACATAGGGAAAGAGTCATGCATTTTTTCCTGCCTTTTCTGTACAAACAGTACCTCAGGATAATCAAATACTTGATGAAAAAGTTCTTTACAGAAAAATTCCATCCCCTAAATGAAGACAAAATGCTAGAATATCAGCACATTATAACCTCTAATGAATTAACAGACTTAGGAAACAAACTGAAGGCGAATATTAAGTGATTGGATCAGACAAGACAACACCAAATACACTGATCAATCTTAATAAAATAGAGGACAACCGAACTTTATCTGCAGTTTTGCTTTCCACAGTTTCAGTTACCCATGGTGATCAGCGATATGAAAATATTAAATGGAAAATTCCAGAAATAAGCAATCCGTAAGTTTTAAACTGCATGCTGTTCTGGGCAGTGTGATGAAACCTTGCACAATCCCTTGCACCTGCCTGGGATCTCCAACCAGACATCATCTTCTCCTGACACCCAACCATCAACATGGCTCCATGATCCAGGATCCCCTGAAGCATATGATCCTCCTTCTGACCCTTGGTTAGAAGATCAATAGTAGCCTAAAGTTATGTCATAAAGTCCATGTCATTCACCTTACTTTACCTCATCAAGTAGGCAATTTACATTGCTAGAATATTTTGAGAGACTACACTACAGTATATTATAATTGCTACATTTTATTATTGGCTATTATGTTAATCTCTTACTGTGCCTAATTTATAAATTAAACGTTGTCATAGGTATGTATGTATAGGAAAAAACATATTATACATTGAGCTGGTACTAGCTGTGATTTTAGGCATCCACTGCACGTCTTGGAACGTATCCCCCGCAGATAAGGTGAGACTACTGTATGTCTCCTGATGTGATGTAACCAGAAGAACAAAGGACTATCATCCTGAAGCAAATATTGAGAGGCCTCAAGAAATTATCAGTTTACAAAGGGGGTGGTGGGACATATTAAACTGCAACCTGGGGATGCTATCCACCAAATTTAGGATGTGGGAAATTTCACAGGACAAATGACCCAGGTTCTTAAAAGAAAAAAAAAAAAAGTGGCAAAGGAGGAAAAAAAAAAAGAGGAGAAAGGCACCTATGGATAAAAGGGGACATAAAAATATATTTAAAAATGTGAAAAAATATACAAACCAATTTAAATTAAGACACATCAGAAAGAATTAAACACTACTGGATGATAAGAAATAGCTGTTTTTTTGTTTCAGTTTGAGAATGATGTCATGTCAGGAAAAAAGAACCAAAAGAGAGTCCTGAAAAACCAGTTCTCTTGCTGAGATTCCTCAACAAGGTGCAGAATTCCCCATGGCCTGAGAAGAGGGGGAGAGGTACCAGCGAGGCAGTGAGGGCTCCACTGTATCAGGCCTCAGTGTCTACCTGCGGGTGACAACGGTGTGTCATGGCTCTGTCTTCCCAGGGCTTCTCAAGGAAGACCCCTGCACCTAGTGGACCTTGTCACAGATCAAAGTGAGGGTCAGATTTACCATCTCACCTGTGGAGCCGGGGCCTGCTGCTGCGGCTGCTGGTAGAACGTGCCCGCTGGCTGCTGAGCGGGCGGCGCTGTCTGCTGCTGCTGCTGCTGCTGCTTGAGGAAGAGTTGCTGCTGGTGCTGGGGCGTGGCCTGGGCCTGGGCGGGCAGAGCCTGGGCCGGTGTGGAAGGCGGCTGCTGTGAGGTGGGCGGAGCCTGAGGCTGCTTGGGCTGAGACTGTGGTAGGGGTTGACTGGGCGGGGGCTGGGCTTTTGGTTGAGGAACACTGGCTAAGAGACCAGGCTGATTGCTGGATCCTGCAAAGAGAATAAACTCCATATAAGGGCTCAAAACTCGTCGAAACTCTTGCCAAAGCAATAAAGAGCGGGTGATCGGTGGACAGATAAAAGACCCATGGGTTCCTCACTGTTCTTGCACCTGGAAGTCTCTTTCTTCTTCTTGCCAAATCACATGCCTCATAGTTTTCAAACCACAGTTCATTAACAAGGTTCAAGACCTGTCTCCAGAATGTCCTCCCTATTCACTGTCCCATTTAGTTAATCACTCCTTTAGTCAGCACCCCGAAAATCTACATATCCAACTGGTCTCTGATGCTACCGTACATAAACACAATCTTTGTCAGCCTGCTGCAGGACAAAAGCACTCTTTGCTGGTTTACATGTATGTTTCACAACCCCAGTCTGGATGTCTGATTGCTAGTAAACTGCCACCAAATTCATCAAAAGCAGCTTCCTGGAGAGTGATGGCTGTGTTCAGTTGCTTATAATTTGGATCAATCCTCTTCACAAAAATAAACTCAGTCAGCTCATTAGAAACAGAATGTCAAAACATGAAGAGGTGAGAAATACCTCAAGAGATAGAGCATTAAAGAAATAATTCATCTGTGTCAAAAAAAAGGCTTTTTTTTTTTTTAAAATATGAAGTACATGAAATAGAAAGGTAGGTATGGGATGAATGGACCACGGGCTTCCCAGGTGGTGCTAGTAGTAAAGAACCCACCTGCCAATGCAGGAGATATAAGATGGCTCAATCCCATAAAATCAGGGCCAAGACTAGAAAAAGTAGAGACAACAAGATTCAGTGGCCTTGGATATCCACTGCAGAACTCAGAGAGAGCATTCCCTTTTGCTGGTCATTTAATGCACAATTTCAATGGCAGCTCACCTCTTGTTCCTCAAGGAAAACCTTTATTCCTTTTCTTTTTTTTTTTTAAAAAAGAAAGATTTCTTGTTTGATGTGAACTATTTTTAAAGTCTTTATTGAATTTGTTATAATATTATTACTGTTTAATGTTTTGGATTTTTGGCTGCAAGGCATACGGAATCTTAGCTCCTGGCCAAGAATCAAACCAGCACTCCCTACATTGGAAGGTGAGGTCTTAACCAGTGGACCATCAGGAAAGTCCCAAAGTGTAAAAGTCTAAGTGTTAGTTGATCAGTCATGTCCAACTCTTTGTGAGCCCATGGACTATAGCCCTCCAGGGTGCTCTGTCATTGAATTCTTCAGGCCAGAATACTGGAGTGGGTAGCCATTCCCTTCTCTAGATCTTCCCAACTCAGGAATCAAACCCAGGTCTCCCATATTGCAGGCATATTCCTTACAGTCTAAGCCACCAGCGAAGTCCCAAGGAAAATCATTATTCTTTATGTGCCGCTAGATTTCATTCCAGAAAAAATCAGGTTTCCCAAGACTTCTCTACTGTCCAGGATAATAAAGAGGGGTACCACGTTTCAAACAATCTTGTTACTGACCTGCAGCCTGAGGTGGGGGCTGAACCGTGGCCCTCTTCCGAGGGGTCAGGGCTGGCTGGATGGGGAGGATTCCTGGGTTGGGCTGAGTCTGCCCAGCTTTAGGCCTCTGGCGGGGTGCAATTGACGTCTCTGTAGTGGGAATGGGATCTGTCAGTCTAGGGAAAGAAAAGGGGGGAAAAAAAAGAAGATTCCTGTTAAAGTATGGGAAAATGGAGAAGGGGTAGATGGAGTATATAATGGATAAGCTTTCATCTCCACATTTACCAAAACCACCCAGATTCACTTAATTGACATTTGCCAAAGGATATTTTACAGGATCTTATGTGTTACTATGTGTTATGGGGGAAGAAAAGTGGACAAATAAGTTTTAACATATTGATCAATATACACTAAGCAGATTTCTGAGGAGCAGAACATTTATGTGTTAATGTGCATAGAAAACCTCAAAGAGATATAAATAGAATATATATAGAATGCAGTGTTTCTCAGGCTTTTTTGATCCTGGGACCATCCTGCCTACTAGTTAACCAGAAGTTCCTAGAATATACTTTGGTGATGATGCAAAAAGGGGTTTAAAGCAGGTGGTTTTCAGATGCAGAGGGACTCAAAATTGATTAACACTAGCTGTCAAAATGGTCTCTCGATAATAAAAAGCATCAACTCAGTTAATCCAATAAGGCAACTAGAAGGAACAAGTAAGTAACTCAAGATAAAGGATGTAGGGAGTCTGACAGGAACTCCATTTCTTTCAATACACATATTGCTTTTTTTCACAGTAATAACAACTTTTTAGCTGGGCATAGGGTCACCCAGAGTAAAAAATCTCATTGCCCAGTCTCACATATAATAAGGTATGGCCATGCATCTAAGTGCTGTTTATATCCCTAATGGGATATAAACAGAGTGTTATGGAGCAGTTTGTGGAAACTTTAAGAAACTCCATACATGCTCTTTGTCGCTCTTCTTCTTTGGCTATTCCTTGATCCTACCACTTGGAAGAGGGATGGCCACAACTGCCATATCAGTCCATGAGGGCATAGCCACATCCACAAGGATGGTAGAGTGATGAGCTTAAAGCCGCCTGGGTACCTGAGGGCTTTGTTGAACAGAACTCTGTACCAGCCCTGGACTACTTGACTCCAGATGTTGTTTATTTGAGAGAAAAAGAGAGAGAGAAAAAAATCTACCTTATATAAGCCACTGTCATTTGCACTTTCTGGAACTCACTGCCAAACCTAATCCAAGTAAGTACAGAGTGTGGTCAGCCTGCTCTTTGTAATAGTGCCGCCGCCCAGGCAGTAGCTTCCCTTGATTCTGAGCAGTGAAGGCAGCTGGCTGCTACCTAACTCAGGTCACAGCGACTGTTCTTTGAAAATACACTTTTGGTAGTTATAGCCAAGATGAAGGCCAAAATAAACAAGCTTCGTGAATATCTCCTAAATATGTCTGCCTCCATAAAATTCAAAATTGGAAGCCAGGCAGCTGGTTCTTCCTCATGACAGACCTCCAAGACAGGTCCATTCCAGACCCTGAGGCTTTTCACTAGCTTCCTGCCCTCATGCTGGGGGGAGAACTGGTAATACAAAACTACACACTGGGAGAGGCTATGATCTGGGGAAGGAATCAGGGAGGAAAACGGGAGAGATGTTGGGAAAGAGGAGGAAGGGGTATGAAAGATCAAGTCCAGGGTGAGGGAGGTAAACAGGCTTTTGTAGAAAACTAAATGCCAAGAACTTCTGAACTGGTCTTCTAAGGGCAATATTTTTAGAATCAATGGAATTTGGAGTCAGAGAAAACTCTATTTGAACTCTCATGCTTGTGCA
Organism: Antilocapra americana; assembly: GCA_007570785.1. Lineage (NCBI taxonomy): Eukaryota > Metazoa > Chordata > Mammalia > Artiodactyla > Antilocapridae > Antilocapra > Antilocapra americana. The sequence goes on along the minus strand of ML662449.1, from coordinate 7,476,538 downwards.
TAGCCGCCAACTCTTCGCAACCCACCAGGCTCCTCTGACAATGGGATTTTTTTTTCCCCCGGCAAGAATGCTGGAGTGGGTTGCTGCCTCCTTCTCCAGGGGATCTTCCTGACCCAGGGATCAAACCTGTGTCTCCGAGCTCCCCACTAACTGTGATAACAGGCTTGGCACTGAACCTCTTAGCCTGGAGTCCCTTATATATACAGTGGTGTGTGTGTGTATGCTAAATTACTTCAGTTGTGTCAGACTCTTTGAGATCCTATGGACTAAAGCTTGCCAGGTCCCTCTCCATGGGATACTCCAGGCAAGAATACTGGAGTGGGTTGCCATTTCCTCCTCCAGGTATACAGTGGAGACAATAATATCTACATTATGAGGCAGATGTGAACATCATATGTATCAACAACTGTAAAACCATTCCAGAAACTGAAGAATGTCAGCTCAAAATGTCAGTTTGTATGGACCTCAATATGTTGTAAGAAGATACAGTGTTGAAGACAGGAGATCTGGCTCTACACGGCCGTCTGTGTGATCCTGGGCAAGCCACTGCATGTGTGGAAGAGAAAGAGTGAGGATGCTGGAGCTGTGGGTCTTTCACTAACCACATACTGACTGATGACCTGGGCAACCAATGTCCAAGTCTCACTTTCCATATCTTCACTTGTAAAGTAAGAACAGCAACAACCTCAGAGGTTTATTTTAAGGGTAGAAGGTCACTTTATGTATGTAAAGTAGCCAGTATGGTTGTATATGATGCCTCCATGAATAGGGGCTACTTTCAAAATAAAGTTTGAAAGAAAAACCCACCTCTCAGCACTAGGGAGTGAATATGATCGTGGAAATGAAATCATAGCAAATTATATATTGGGCAATTTAGACCCAATTCTCTTGGCTGTAATATCTGCATGTTCTTTCAGCATTACTGAGGTCATACAAACTCATAGTTTGGGCATCATGGAGTTTATAAAAGTTTGACAGTCACAGGTGGATTTGATGTTCATGTCTGCCTCATGATATAGGTATTATGTTCTCCATTTTACACAACAGAGTACCACTCAAACGTCAGCAGGTGACAGAATTCTTACAAATGTATATGCTTTAGTGGGAACGAATCTCTGTATAGCCTCTGTACATACCATACCTGAGTCCAGTACAAGATTACCAGAAGACCAAAATCAGCCCCAAAAGCAACTCCCAAAAGTGAGCACAGTAGACTCACTAAGATTTAAACAGACTGCAAACTAACATCATGGAAGCAGTTAGCTAAGTTTGTTAAAAACCAGTCTTATTATTTTACAACCACATCTGAAATAGCCCCAGGCATTTTATAAATGTTCAAGAATTTTTTAAAACATAGAAGTTTAAAACATACTATTCTATTAAAATTTGCATATCTCCATCTAGGGTGCTTTGTTTGTTTTTATATCATTTTATTTATTGTTGGTTGTGCTGGGTTTTCGTTGCTGCTTGGCCTTTTTCTACTTGTGGCAAGTGAGGGCTATTCTTCATAGTGGAGTGACAGCTTCTCATTGCACTGGCTTCTCCTGTTGTGGTTCATGGGCTCTAGGGCATGTGGCCTTCAGCAGTTGAGGCTCGTGGCCCCAAAAGCACAGGCTCAGTAGTTGTGGGTGCATGGGCTTACTTGCTCCAAGGCATGTGGGATCTTCCTGGACCAGGGATTGAGCCTGTGTCTCCTGCAGATTCTTTACCACTGAGCCACTAGGGAAGTCCCAATAGGGTGTTTTGTTGATACAGTTTGCGCTAAGGTGCCTTGCCATGGGAGTGTGGTAGGAAAGTGGGATATAAACATTTTCCAGACCATCATGAGAACTTGCCATTTGGAAGGCATGGCAGCCATGAGGATGTGCCTTGCAGACCTTCGACTACCAGGGTGTAAAAGACCAAGTATCGCAGCTGAAATCCACTAGTGCTCCTGAAGTCCACTGCACTGTGTGCCCTAAGGCCACACTTCCCAGAGGCTGCTCTCAGCCTTCATGTCCTAGCCACAAGGTTATTAAGGCAGGCCCATTTCTATAAGACAGGATTCCCCGACGGCGCACCTTCCTTACGTTGTGTGGCAGGCAGTCCAGGTCACTTAGAACCAATCTTCAACTCCCCATCTCTGGGTCAGACTCCCTCACTGCTGGGAGGCTCTCTGATGGCTCTCCCAGTGTCCTCGGCACCCTCTCTATTTTCTCCCACAGGGGCATTTCCCCAAATAAAATCTTAGCTTCTTGACACTTCTCTTGGCTGGCTTCTCAGAATATGGATTAGTTAAAATCCACAGGCTTTTTGCTCTTTACAACTCAAATGCTTTGGATCTGTCCTTGCCCATTGTGGCTGGAGCCACAGAAAGTAAGAATTCCTGGAGATGAAGGTGGTGGACCAGGCTACATAAAGGCCAGGACATGAGTTTAGGACAGTCTTGTACTAGCAAAGTGTAAGATCTGCTGTTGCCCTGTTCTGAATTCTCTGCACCTATTTCCAAGCAGAGGGAACAGTCACAGGGCTCTCAATTCTCTTTCAGATGTAGATCACTGTATTTTATTGTATTCCAACTGGCAGTCCTCATGAACAGTTTCTGCCTGGGGGAGACAGAGCTTCCCTTCCTGTTCTGTGCAGCGTCTGGTCATGGCAGTGGAAGAATTGAGAAACTTTAGGCGCCCTCCCCTACTACTGGAGCAACAAAGAGTAGGATACCTCCTTACCCAGGCATTTCTTACCTGGCCTTTGGCTGGGTCTTCTTTGCAGCTGCCTCACTGGCTTTCACTGGTTCAGGGAGCTTTGTAGGAATGGGAGAGTTCTAGAGAATTGAAAGAAAATTTTAAAAGGATATTACAGGTTTTTTAAAAAATTGAGATGTAATGACATACATTCTATTAGTTTCAGGTATAAAATATCATTCATTTGATATTTGCAAATATCACAAAATGATCACCACAATCTTTGTCTAGTTAATATCTATCATGTAGTTATACAATTTCTTTTTCTGGTGATGAGAACTTTTAAGATTTACTCTCTCAGCAACCTTCAAATGCAATACAGTATTATTAAGTATAGTCACCACACTACACATTACATCCCCAGAACTTACTTATTTTATACCTGGAAGTCTGTCTCTTTTGACTCCCTTCCCTATTTTGGCCCACTTTCCGAAACTTGCGTTTTAAAAACAAGTTAACAATCTGAACGGGTGCTATTCTAATCCACATTATTTAACATCATGAGTGGGAAAGTGAGGCAGCAAAAGATATCATATTGTGTTAGGTTAGTGCCCAGTATCCCTTGCTGTAATCTGAGAAGCTTGAACTATGGAATACCGGTCATGAAAGCAGCTTTTAGGAGGCACCTCCATTTCATTCACACTTTCAGACTGGGGGGAGGGTGATTCTGCCAGGAAATTTCTCCTGATTTCTCTCCCACCCCTCAAACATTCCTCTCCCAAGGGAAAGAGTAGTTTACTTGACTGATAAGACTGGGAGAGAAAAGCGAGCTGGCCTGGCCACCTTCCTCTCCCCTCCTTTATGAAAGAACATGTCCCTCAGGAACCAGGGACAGTGCTCAGTCATGCAGAGCTAATGGTAGGGAGGCTGGCTGGTCAAGCCACAGTCTGACTCAACTTTATTAGTAATGAAGCCAATACACTGAGCTCCATCTGAATGATTCCCACATCTGATTCCAAATGTGGCAGTGAAGGACAAGTGTTATTTATCAGCACCTTCAAACCCCAGTAATGACATCAGAATTTCATCACTGGAGAAATTAGCAAGACAATCTGCAAGCATAAATTATTTATTACAGCATCTATTAGTAAAATACTCAAGAAAGCTGGATCATACCATGACATGAAAAACACACCACGTCTGTCAAAAGCGTGCCTGCAAGCACTGTACTCAGAAGACTGAGTGTAGAGTTTAGCATGACTAGGAGCAGAAAACCTTCGGACGGCCGCGAAGTGTGTAGGGAGGGTAGAGGGAAAGGAGTGTGGGTTGCAGACTGGTTAGCAACAGAAGCAAAATCAGGAAAGCTCTGCTGCAACGAAGGAGAAAAGGGACAATGGGCTCATGTCCCACCAGGTGCAGGGGCAAGTCCAGGGCCTTGCCTTTGGAAAGCAGCCTGCCTAACCTCCTCTAGGTAAACACACAGGCCAGTGACTCTCAGGGAACTATGACTGCTGACAGGGTAAGGCTGGTCAATCTTCACCCAAAGTGTTCAACTCAATTCCTAGGGTGCCTGGGTGTATGTATGTTTAATTGCCTCAGTTTTATAATTAAATTCTATGGGAAAATTGGATTCTCTTTATACCAACTGCTTCATAGTTAGCTTTGTTGGAATGCCCCTTACTAGATAAAGCAAGGAACACTTACATTCATTTTAAACAGCTGACTAATACCCCAGAACACTAAAGGATAATTCAATCATGTTTACTTCTCTAAAAAGTACCTCTCACATACCTGTACATTTGGAATTGGGCATTCTTTCTTGAGTAGTTTAAATGAGAAGTAGGAAACCTGGTAAATATCCGGCCTTTTGTCAGGGTCTGGTTCCAACATATACCCTAAGATAAACATACATGAACTTGTTTAATGATACCCAAAGAGTTATTACATTAGCTAAGAGGCATAATTTCTCTACTACCAAAATTCTGTTCTTTTAAAATTACTTTTCAGAAAAGTCAGAGAGTGCAATTAGCCCTCTTCCTCCCCTCTCAGAAAGGGAAGCTCTGACTTTCCTAAAATTTTAAATATCCGCAAGAAAATAATGCTTTTGAATTGTAACAAAGATACTTTAAGTTCAAGTTCTGTGCACTGCCCAACAGGGACTCAAGTTCTCAATGTGGAAATTAACACTTTCATCTTCTGGTTCCTAGGAAATTCTGGACTCCTTTTTTCATACAGTCAGCTAGACAAATGACTGTTCTTGATAATTATAACCTAAAGTCAAATTTCAAGAGTTTACTTATTATTCTTTTGTTGGAGGTATTAGCTGGTTTCCCATCTAAAAGAAACTGCAAGATAACAATACTTCTCCACTTTTACCGTGATCTATAGATCATGTGTCTGTCTCCAGTCCTTTAAGCTTTTGCCCTTTCTGAAGCTGGAAAAATTCCCGGAGTGTGGGGGAATATATTGAGAACACACACACATACACACACACACACACATACATACAAACAGCCATGTAAGGCAATGTATTGCTTAAGTAATCAAATGAATGATCTGGACACTAAGTTGAGAAAAGACCGATGAGGCTGCATCCTGGTGAAGGGCTCTGCAGAAGAGGCAGGAGCTGAGCTGGTCCTTGAAGGCAGGAAAAAATTTAGTGAGTCAGGGAAGCACAGAAAAAAAGAATCCCAGGTAAGAAAACAGTCTGAGCAAAAGTGGACTGGGAGAAAGGCAAGAGATGCTTTGTTCCAAAGAACAGATAAGCCAAGAGGACAGGGCAGAGGTTTCCTCGTCAGAGAATAAAGGGAAATAAGGTGGGGAGAATCAAATCAGAATATGTGGGACCATTGGCAAGCATGAGGTTTACTGAAGAGGGACGTGATAGGGTGGCATTTTATAAGATTAATCTCATAGTGAGGGTGTGCTGGACAGATGGAAGGAGGGGAGAGGCTGGTGGCCAGTTTACCAGTACATGCATGAGCTGACAAGGTCGGAATGTATTATGGTGGTAGTGATGAGAACAGAGAGAACGTCATGAAAACAGGAGAAACCTCAAAGAAAGCATTAATGCCACTTGGGAAATGACTGATTTTCTTTTTGTCTTGCTGGCCAGATGCAAAGAAAACGTCACATTTCATTCATCTATGTGACACCCTGAATGGTGACACCCCTGACAGAAACTGAAAAGAGGGGGAATCTTATGCTGGAAGTGAAAGGGTATGGAGGGGGAAATGACGGAAATATACTTTTAGATGTATGAGTTAGGGTGACAGTGGATTCTTCCAATAGTTTGTAAAGTGAAATAGATCAGAGTGCAGGAAAGATGCCATATTGTACACATTCATAAAGAGCTGTTTTTCCTAATACAAATTTGTTGCACAAAAGTAAAAAAAAAAAAATTATCAAAAAATACTACCATTCTAGCGACAAATTTGGCCATTTTTTCCATATGTCTTTCCAAGCTCATTTGTAAAGCTGCCATTTTAGCATAGATATAATGCTTTACCCCTGAAAACAATCCAACAACCATTAAATACCATACTCCATTTCTTCAAATATTTCCCCTACTTTTGTATTAATAAACAGAAGAGATTAATTGATAAAACTAGTGTAACGGAACAGGTAGTCACTTAGAAGCTAAAGCTATCTTAACTTGGGTACAATACCCATACTTTCTGAGGTACTGCTTCCTTGTTTGTATAATAGGGATAATTATATTTACTATATAGGGTTTTAAGAATTAAATGAGGTACAAGTAGGCCTTCAACAAATGTCAGATACTCCAATCATACTGGCTATGTCTATTTTCTCCAGCACATCCCTATTTAGGATTTACAGTCTGTGATTGTTAAAATGTAGATATTGAATGTCTTGACCAAAGTAAAACTATAACAACAAACAACTCAGCATTCCAATACAGGGGTTTGAGTAAAGATTACTTACTCTGCCATCTGATTAATGAACATTAGTTCATATGCTTACTATGAAGATACAAAAGAGTGAGCAATCTTAAAATCTTTTAAAACATTGAGTTTAAATGCTTCTTATCGAAATCCAGTGATGAACCTAAATGAGAGGAAAAAACTAGTTCCACTGAGGTATAATCTCAATTATGAATTCACTCCAGCCAACGCATTGCCATCATTTTAATTTGAATTGCTTCTAGTTTTGCAAAGATGAATTTCTTATCACTTGATCTGAGTCAGCTGGACTCCTTTGGTACCAGAACTTTCATACCGACTGCAAGAGAGCAGAGTGATGCTCTGCAATGCTCAAAGCTCAGTAAGGATTTCTGCTTGGGTGGCCGGCCCAGGTGTGAAACTAAGTGGCAAAAAGACTCACGACTCTAACTCAACACTGTTACATGATCTTTGAGCAACCAATCATTATTAACTGATTTATTTTTCCATCCAACTCATCACTCCTGGAATCTACTAACCCCTTTATCTTCCATTCCATTTCTAGAGATGAGAAGTAAAAATATGAAATCAGAACCTTAAAATACTTACTAATTAGGCAGTGCATGTCTTGGGAATATCGAGAGTTATCAGGAATTGTGAAGTTTCCATCACAAATTGCCACTTGACTCTCCCCAAATGGCAAAGTGAAATAACATAATTTATACAACAAACATCCGAGAGCCTGAAAAAAATTAGAGAAGCAGATTGCTACTAGAGGTTTATTTACCATAAATGAAAATAAGATTACTGAGAGATACTGGAACCAACCACATTTACTAGCCGATCTAAACACTAGGCATTATTAACCTATTTGAAACTTGAATTTAGAACCCAACATCACTATTTACCTGTCAGATTATTTCTACCATCATCACTCAATTGTGCTTCAAAAGAGAACAAGTATTCATCTGGTTCTGCCCTTAAGAACTAGTAACACATTGCCTAAGTAATGGGCAGGTGACCTGAATAACTTTCCCACAGGTCTGAAGTCATTGTCTTTGACAGGCTTCAAGAAGTAGTGGCTGATCATCTCGAGGCAAGAATAACCCCGAGGGGTGAGTAGACAGGGATGCGGTACAGCGGCCACTCGGGCTACGGCACTGTCTGGATTAGGCTGGGGAGTTTACAGCCAAGACTACTGACATCTGAGATGGGGACAGGTTAGCTGATACCTACCCAAATGTCTGCCTTCGTAGTGATGACCTTGCCACTGTACAGGTTGACCATCTCTGGTGCGCGATAGGACAGCGTTGTGTACCTAAAATCAAGAGATTCATTTTTTGTTAAATACGTCAATGCTATAATTAAAAGCCAGGGGTAGCAGAATTACTTTTTAAAGAATATATGTCTTAGTAGTCACGTTCCCGGGGAGCACTCAGGAGAAGAGAGCATGAGATGTTAGTGCAAGTGGAATGAAGAGCTGTCCTTGGCACACGCCATGACCTCAGGCTGCCATCCTCCCACTCTCAGAGCAGGTGGATGCAGACCATAAGCCTTTAAATAAACCCTAAAAGCAACTTTCCTTGGGTCCTTAAATAACAAAACCGTCTCCTACAAATCCTTATTGTCCGACACTCTATTTGGCTGGTTTGTTTTTTTAAAATATACAGTAATCCCCTTAGATGTGGCTTGACACAGAGATGTGACACTGGCTGGGACACTCAGGAGAGAAAACGGGCCCTGGCTGGGCAGGAAGTGGGCCCGGAGGTGGATGGATCTTTGCTGCTGGAATAGGGTTGAGAGAACAGCTTTTCTCTCTTCTCTGGCTCAAGAAAAGAGAAGTACAAGTTCATCTTCAAACTGAGAGTTAGTGTTACCAAGCCTGCAATTTGTGCTGCTTGAGCCTCTAGAGCCCAGAGGGCTCTTTGCTGCTTAGACACCCGTCAGGGCCTCGGACCAGACATCCTTCCGCCCCAGGCTGGGTTGCCAGGAGCAAAGCAGGAAAGGATCAGGATATGGGCGCACTCTACACTGCTCATCTGTCAGCAGTGACAGTCAGTGCTGCTGCCTCTGAAAAACCTAACATTCTGGAAAACAGGGCAAAATGGCCCAGGTTCTTACTGGAGTAACAAATCTACAGAAGATTTTTCTCACGGAAGTCAGTGATTCAATGTCTGTAGAGGCTTTAATAGCCCTGCTCACCATAAATTCCACGAGCCCCTTATGAGCAAGAAGAAATACACAGCAATTTAGGGTTCAGTAAAAAGCACAACCGACTGACTGGTAATGTCACAGGTGCTGTGATCCCACTGAAAGACATCACAGTACTTCCATGGTGTGTGTACCTTTTTAAGGGCTCTGGGATGAAAATCAAAAGATCTATATACCATAGGACCATTGATAAAGTGCTATAAAATTTCTTCGTTTTACTCCACTCATCAATGATTGTGAATCTCCTTCCTATTCTCCACCTAAAAGTCAAACAACCCAACTGCCAATATGATGTTCTGAGATGAGGGGCAACTGACTGGCACCACTGTCTTTTCACCTTGACCCTCTCAATCATAAGCTGAAAGTAAAATTGCTGATCCGATACTGGATAAAACTCCGAGAAAAGAGGAAGAGCTTACTTCTTAATCTCATCTTCTACTGCATTGACTCCTTCCGTTTGTGGATTCTGGAATTTGTTGGTAGCACTTCCAAAGTCACACAGGACATAGTGGCCTCGGTCATGCAAGAGAATATTCTCAACCTGAAAAACATTGCACAACCGCCAATTCCAAGATATCATTTAATACTGGTTTGAAAACCTGGTGTATATTACACATAAAGGTTTTATTTCTGATAATCTCATTAATGTGCACAGGAAAGTTATTCTCCTCCAAGTTATCAACAGGGGTCATTCCAAGCGGAATAAAAAGAGATGCACAGTAACAGAGGAAAATGAGAGTAGGGGGGTGGGGTGCTGAAGAGGAAACTCCACAGTTGGAATACAAGAGTTCCATTTTTCTAGATTTCTAGCCACACTTCTCACCTCGGCAGAAACAGTCCTTCTACAGTACTTTCAAGACTGTACCTTTTCTCCTGCCTTTTTTTCAGTCTAGAGTGCTTCCGATGATCACCAGCTCCTTACCCAACTATCAAATTTCCATTCATCTTTCAAAAGTGAAAAGGAAACTGTTAAGTCGCTCAGTCGTGTTCGACTCTTTGCGACTCCAAGGACTAAAAGACCGCCAGGCTCCTCTGTCCATGGGATTCTCCAGGCAAGAATATGGGAGTGGGTAGCAATCCCCTTCTCCAGGGGATCTTCCCAACCCAGGGATTGAACCTGGGTCTCCCACATTGCAGACAGATTGTTTACTGTCTGAACCACTCTCGTTCAAATGCCACTTCTTCCTTGAAGCCATCCTCAAAAAAGTGTCACCCTTTCCCTACATTCCTTCAGTACTTGGTTCTTCCTGATATCAGTGATTTCATTTAGACCTTCTAAACATACATATCAATTTCTTTACTATGGTAGGTTAGGATTTTCTGAATTAATAAATATTTGCTACATTTTAGTTATTTCTCAAAGGGATTAAAGGCTTGTAGGCAAATACACAGTTCTCCTGTGAAAGTACCATCCTTCTATTTTTGTAGATGTATTCTCTGGGCAGTGAGTTAGGAGTTCTGGGTAGGAGGGAGCTTCCAAAGACCAGAACCTAGAGAAATTCTTGGTGTTAAAAGATTCTGCCAAAGGTATAACAACTCCAAAACATGGGCGTCACCATACTCAAGATGCATTAATTTTTGGCAGAGGTGAACTGAGCTGACTGGTATGCTGGAGGACAGACCTGGCTAGGTGTGGGCAGTAAAATGGTAGCCAAAAAATCTTGTTAGGTCATTAAGTCTGTGGCCTCCATTGTCTTTCATCTTCAGCCTTCCAGAGACTGATCACCTTTGGAAAACAAAGGTAAGAATAGACTAGAAGCTCCTTAAGGACAAGCACAGATATTTGTCATCTTCTCTACCAATGCCTAACATAGTGCTTGGAACAGACAATGTTTGTTGAACGGAATATACTGAAAAAGAGAAATACATATGACACTGTATGTGTGTGTGTGTGTGTGAGAGAGAGAGAGAGAGAGGCTGTTGGAAATAAAACAGGAACCACCAAATACCCAGGCCCCTACTACTAGTAATTCTTTTAAAAATATCTTGTCAATTATGATGTCTCTTGTTTCTATACTTTCTTTTAATTTTTCTAGGATTATATTATATATTATAAAAAAGTTTATTTTATAGTCTGCATTTTATGAATATAATACCTAAAGTCTTTGAAAACTGACTCTTCCTTATTCCAACTGAGAATCACTCATGATAGATTATTGTGAGGGGTTTTGTCATTATTGCTGTTAATTAGTGTTCCTCGGAATTCACCTGTGGGAAGCCTTAAGAGGCCTGAGTTTAAGGTCTATTATTCTTCCAGGAATAACATACTTATGCACCTGCGGCACTAATAACCTACAATCACTTCACAAAATTGTAGGCACTACAGTTTTGACCTTGGGGTTTTTAGCCACCCAGGCAGTGTGAACTATGACCATAAACTTGGGTGGATATGCTCTTGTGGTTAAGAATTCTTAGAAGAGACTTGTTCCCCAAAGACAAGACTGAATCAGGCAAATATTTCTACCATGTACAGCTTTTTATAATGCTCATCAGTTTAATCTATTTACACAAAGTGAAACAGTCAAGCTATGCTGAATATATACTCACTTCAGGAATCTAAAATAATTCCAACAAGGCAACACTAATATTTCCAATGGAATTTAGAGGTTTTACAAAGAATAGCTCCTATTTACTGAGCTTTTACTAATGTAAGTACTACTGTCTCATCACTTTACATGGATTATCTCATTCAATCCCTAGAGTAACAATATAATAATAATCCCCAATATACAGACAGAGAAAGTGAGGTTCACAGTGATTAAGCAAGGAAGTGCACCTAGGCAATCCAACTCTACAAACGAACAGGAGGCAGGAGGCAGAATAATTACTCAAAGCCCCCCATTCCCACCCTCTTACCTTGTAGGGATGACTACGCTCACCCAATGTCCTGGATTCAAGCATAAGGACAGGGGTTTCTTAATTCTTTTAAGTTCAGAAATGCCCCTATAGTAGGAATCCAGTCAATGAGGAACCAAATGTCCAAACAATAGTTAGACTGATTTACTCAATAGCTCCTAAGCATTTCCTACGATGACTAGTTTGTCTTTTTATTCAATTGCTCCCTTTCTGCTAGTCAACTCCTAGCCATTCTTCAAGGCCTTGCTCAAATCATAACTCCTCAGGAAAACATTCCCTGGCCACCCTTCAAAAATCTACAGAACTTACTACCGCTAGAAAAGGTTGACAAAGTGAGACCTGGCCAAACCAAGCCATGCCCATAGGTTACTTGGCCTCTTGTCTATGGCTGTTTTTGAGCTCCAACAGCAGAGTCAAGCAGTTGAGACAGAGCCTATACAGCTGACAAGCCTAAAATATTTATTCTTTGGCCCTTTGAAGAGAAATTGCCACCTCTGGTCTATAATTATATTCTGCCCATGTGTTCCTTACAATACCCAGCCCAATATTTTACACACAAAAGGGACCTCTAACTCCTTTATTCAGTGCCTGTCAGCAACAACCCTCCTTGCTGGCCTCTGCCACCCTACAGGGATCATGTGAAACCATGCTTCTCCTACTAGATGTGAATAGTCCCTTCCCAAATCATATGCTATATTTCTAATCCTAGAAATATACAATCTAGAGAACTGAAAAGCCAACTCATCTCAAAACACAAACAAGGTCATTCTAGGGACCAAAATCACTGTTGGGGAAGAGAGGAAAACTGAGTAGACAAAGGACAGAATAAAGATGATGCACAATGAGGTTCTGTTTTTGTTTTCTACCCAGACCTTAAAAACTTGGTTTGTATTTCTGGTTAGTTTGACTGATGGAACTCAGGAATTATGCTACATTTAACCTGGTCCCCACCCTGCCTTCCTCCCTCCCACAAAGATACTACTTTACACAACTATATTCATAGGAAAACCAATTAGAAATTAAGGGTGTGTTCAAAAACAGACAAGAGAACCAGAGATATCAATGGAGTGAAAGCCTGAGAAATATCAAAGAACTATCGATGCAGATGAGAATAGTAATCCCTGCTTTGGCCACCGTGAAATTCTGTGGGGAGGATCAGGTGAGATTACGGAGGTAAAATCGCCTGGCAGCAGCCACAGCTCCGCCCCCTCGCCGTCTGTCCCTGTGACCTGTGACACTAGTGACAACCTCCAAGCTCAGGCAGCTGCTGCCCTCCATCATCACCAGCACCATCACTAACAAAACACTTAGTGCAGAGCACAATGTGCGGCAACCACATTGGACTTGGGGTTCAGAAGACCTTGGGGACTATTTTAGATGTTTGGCCTTGAATAAACCTTTAAACCTCTTTGGGCAGGTTTCTTATCTGTCAAGTAAAGCTGGTAATAATTCTATTACTGTTCTTATAACCAAGGAAGAGAATGATCATGAAAGCACACTTAAGTCTCCCTGTACACATATAAGATAATTCCTTTATTAGAGAAATACATTTGAACTCCTACTACCGCCTACTACATGCCAAGTACTTTTCTAAGTTCTGCAAATGAGGCTGTGACTGGAACTTAGGGTCCAGCTGATGATTAAAAAAAAAAAGTATAATTGCCTGGTACTGATAAATATTGTGAAAAAAAAAATCCCAGCAGGTTAAATATATGTCAGTTAAGACAGATGCCACTGTAAACATCACATTCAGGAAAGGTCACTCTGGTGAGGGGAGCCACCATGAACAATCTGGGTGATGAGCATTCTCATCAGAGACCGGCCAGCATGAAGGCATGGTGGTGAGAGAACCTGTCGGGAGACTGAAGGAGACTGAAGCAGAGACAGGCCTCTGTGGCTGGGGCACACAGTCCTGGGGATTGGAAAACTAAAAACATGGGACCGGACACACTATGGGCTAGCACTCTCATGAATGAGGAGATGAGATAATGCTGGGCCTTGGAGAAAGTGCAAGAGTCAGGTTAAGTGGAACCAAGAACAGGAAGGCATGGTCGGATGATAGTAACAACATGGTATCAGCATGTTACTACGTGGGGCCCAACTCTGCCCCACGTAGTTCATGGCATTCTTCCAAGGCCTCACTGTCCCACTTGACACGTGAGAGAATGGAGTGCAGGCAGAGATCACAAGGCTGTGAGGGCAAGATTTCGGTTCAGGCTGCCACACCACAGGGACTACACCCTCCCCAGCTGCACTGATGTGACAGAAAGGAGACAATGGGGCAGGTACAACTGTCAAGAGGGATTCAATGAGGAAGGGTGACAACCAACTGGAGGTTCATACACCAGCTTCTGGAAGCTTCAGAGAACCTATGTGGTGACTTTGTTTTTGGCCAAGTCCTTTAGGAAATCAGGTGAACGCTGGTTACCATCGCTCACAACCTCCCATCTAGAAGCCTGTTGAGCATTTAAGCTACTGGCCTTATTCTGCAATCAGCCTGAGAGGATTATTAAAGCTGTCACTCCTGAACTCGGCTCAGAGGTTCAACTAAAACGTCTAGAAAGCCACCTCCTTCTGACTTCTTCATCTTGATATTATCCCAAACAAAACAGCATCCACGCATTTCAGCTACAGAGTTTATTACCACTGGAATTTGTGGAGCACTAGGTGAATGCGGGTTTTCCAACCTGTGATTCCAAAAAAGGACAAGAATCTTCATCCTATTGTACTTCATGAGATCCAAAAGCTCTTTTCTGACAGATGAGGAGACAGTCATGACTTTTTCAACCTAGAATGTACTTACTAAGTCTTAACTCTTTTATCCCCTTTCTTAAATGCTTGGTATTTCTTAAATGGCATGGTAAAATACAGCAAAAACCAAACAAACAGAAACCACACCAAGGGTCAAAAACCTTGGCCTTTGTTCTGGTTTGATCAGTGAGTTTGCTGTGCAGGTCACAGCCTTTCTGAATAGAGGATTCCCTGTTGGTAAAAGGAAAGCGCTCACTTAGTGACCTTCCCAGAACATAATCCTAGTATTTGCAATGAAGATCCCTATCAGTCCTCAGAAAGACAATTTAAAAAAAAGGGAGGAAATAATGAAAATGTAAAATAATGTATGTGAGGAGAAACTTTCAGTAAAGACCAGAAGTTCTGTTTTGGTTATTTTTTAGAACATATGCTGCTTAAGGACAGGGACTGCTGCCAACTTATTTCCTCTCTGGAATTTCAAAGAAAGACCACACACGTGGTGGGCAGGGCAAGAGGGGCCTCCTCAGCTCCCTGCAGGGTAGCACCGGCTCAGCACGGGGGTCCACAAAGGCATGGTCTGTGCTCCTTCCTGTGTCCCAAGGACTTATTCCTAAGGGCTCCTCCTCACCATGTGGAAACTCGGCTCACACAGAAGCAACCGAGAGACCGGTCAGGGGCACGTTCTCTGACCAAGAGGAGAACAAAGAACTTCTTGGCTCTGGCCACTGCTAGGACCTTGCTGGCTGGTACCAGCCCTAAGAGGGAGCGCAGAGTGGCCGAGGCCTTGCGACGCAATGACAGAGCCAGGGCAACAGGAGGTCCAGGGGACTTCTCACTCCTGCCTAGCAAGCTGGTGCTGCAGCAGGCAGATGCAACTGCCCACCAAGCACACAGCAGTAGAAATCAACAGAATCTAACAGGTCAGCAAAAGCATCTAGATAGCACCTAGATTTGGGGAGTTTGAGAAAGCATTATCTAAAAAACAAAAGCAAAAAGATAGGAATCAATAACTAAAATCAACAGCAGCAGGACTCCTCTAGACCAATCACAGGGCGTCCTTCCAGGGGCCCCTAGGTCAAGGAGAAGAGGAAACAAAGTCTCCTGAACCACAAGTGGCAAACCAGCGGCATACCTGGTGGTCTTCAATACTGACTGAACGCAATTACTGCGTTCCTAGCCCCGGGTGACGGGTGACGGAGGGGCCAGGGCCAGGGCCTGAGGCAGGCTGGGAAGACAGTGAAAGTAAAGCAGCCACTCACTCATGGTCCGGCCTCACCCTTAGATTCCAGTGTGCTCCCAGGTCCTCTGCTGAGACATCTCACAGGCTGTTCAGAGTAGTGAGGGAAGAGTCTGGGCTCTGGCTACTTGAGACCTATCGTGTCCCCAGGCAAGACGCTGAACTCTGCCTCAGGTTCCCATCATGGGCGACCTTCTCTGCCACCTCACAGCAGCACCACTGGGCACCAATATGCTGGCCACACGGAAACTGGGCAGGTGCTATTTGTGGGTGTGAAATGATGATCATTTAGGCCTTGTTTAATCCAATAAATGTTGAAAAAGTGACAATGAAGGGAGACTTTGTTTAAAAACGTATGACTAGCACTCTCTAAAACAATGCTCTGTGGCCCTCTTGGCCTCTTCCTTGCTCTCACCTTCCTGGGCATCCACTCAAAATTTTCTGAGCCAAGGATGTGCCCGCGCACTGACTCACATGTTCTCCTTTAGCCTCACCCGGGCCGTAACAAGGCTGGTGCTGTTGTCTCTACTGCACAGACGAGGAAGCGGAGGCTCTGAGGCCAAGTGATGGGAGGAACAACCCAGGAGCCTGAGGGTCCAGGAGGACATAAGGTCAGGGAAAAGTCACAAAGGAGTCAAAGGCTACAGGGGGGAGAACAAGATGGGGCTGGAAACATGTGAACAAGTCGGAGGTGAAAACAACGTCCTATACCTCTGGAAATATGAAGGATGCCAATTATTCACAGAGCTTACAATTCAGTCAGTACCAGTTACACGGCTACAGAACTAGAGTTCTCATATGAAATCAAACTCCATCTGACATGGAGGGATGGACTGCAGAGAGATCCGAGCTTATACGGATCACAGAAGCAGTACTGATACAGCCAGGCCATACTTCTCCAACCCTTTCTTGGCCCCTCAAAAACTCTTCTTCAAGACAAGTGGCAGGGACAAAGATCAGGTCCTAAAATGTTGGTACCATTGCTTATTTTGAAATATAAACTAACAGGCCCAAGAATTTTACTCAAGGTTAAGACAACTAGGAAAAAAGTGTTATCACCTGAAACTAACACAACACTGTAAATAAATGCTGGAGAGGATGTGGAGAAAAGGGAACCCTCTTACACTGTTGGTGGGAATGCAAACTAGTATAGCCACTATGGAAAACAGTGTGAAGATTCCTTAAAAAACTGCAAATAGAACTGCCATATGACCCAGCAATCCCACTGCTGGGCATATACACCGAGGACACCAGAATTGAAAGAGCCACGTGTACCCCAATGTTCATCGTCGCATTGTTCACAATAGCCAGGACATGGAAGCAACCTAGATGCCCATCAACTGACGAATGGATAAGGAAGCTGTGGTACATATACACAATGGAATATTACTCAGCATTAAAAAAAAATTCATTTGAAGCAGTTCTACTCAGGTGGACGGAACTGGAGCCTATTATCCAGAGTGAAGTAAGCCAGAAGGAAAAACAACAATACAGTATACTAACGCATATATATGGAATTTGGAAAGATGATAATGAGAACCCTGCATGCGAGACAGCAAAAGGAACGCAGATGTACAGAACAGACTCGTGGACTCTGCGGAAGAGGGCAAGGGTGGGATGATATGGGAGAATGGCATTGAAACATGTTAATTACCATATGTGAAATCAATCGCCAGCCCAAGGTTGATGCTCGGGGCTGGTGCACCAAGATGACCCACGGGGAGGGAATCGGGAGGGAGGAGGGAGGGGGGTTCTGGAGGGGGAGCATATGTAAACCCATGGCGGTTTCATGTCATTGTATGGCAAAACCAACACAATAAAGTAAAGAAAATTTAAAAAAAAAAAAAAAGAATGTAATGACAGTCCTTTTTTTAAAAAATTTTCTTTACTTTATTGTGTTGGTTTTGCCATACAATGACATAAATCTGCCATGGTATCATTACATTCTTAGAGCAGAGGCCTGCACTCACTCTGGCCTGGTCTGTAACTAGCCAGGTACCAGGCCCTTACCCACCTCATCTTCAAACACCTTCTTGTTCCCTCCCTTGGCAGTCCTTAGGCCCTGCTCTCTGCCTGAAATACTCTTCAGCCCCTCTTCACCACGCCATATCCTACCAGTTCTTCAAAATTCAATATTTCCAGAAGATTCCAATCACCACTGCCAGACCCCATTATCCTATGGCATACTAAGAGACTTGAGTCTCTTCACCACTTTGTTCTATAGACTTTTGTATTTCACTTCTTTAAGTTTCAGTTCCAAATATTTCACTTATATGTTCTCACCAATACTTTAACATTACAAGCACAGGGACCATGTTTTACCTGCACTGTCCCCACAGAACTAGGTTTTGTATGATGTGAGGCTCACAATATTCACGGATGTATACTTGCTCTGCTCAGAAAAGAGACTGACTGTGAGCAGAGGTACTCTGGAGAAGGCTGTCTAAGGCATTTGGAGACTTGGCACTCAACAAAACAGAAAAACAAAATAGGGCAAAAACACGTGTTAGTGTGAAGAAACTGGAACCTCGTAAGTTGCTGGCAGGATGTAAAATAGTGCAATTCCTTTGGAAAATAGGCTGGCAGTTCCTCAAAAAGTTAGAATAATCATATGACCCAGCTATTCCTCTCCGAGGTGTGCACCCAAGAGAACTGAAACTATGCACTCATGTGAAACCTAGTACATGAACGTTCACAACAGCCTGAGTCATAACAGCTACAGCAGAAACAACTCAGATGTCCAGGAGCTGAGGAATTAGCAAAATGTGATACGTCCACACAGTGGCACGTTATCACAAAAAGAATGCCGCACTGACACACACTTCAATATACATGAGCCCTGAAAACACTGCTTGCACATACCACACAAGCCCACTTAGATGAAATATCTGGAATAAGCAACAGAAAGTAGACTGGTGGTTGCAGGGCTAAGGGAAAAATGAGAAGTGACCCCTATGGGTACAGGCTTTTGGGGGTGGTGGTGATGAAATTTTTGATGAAGTTTTTGGGGATGGTGGTGAGGGGAGATGAAATTTTCTGGAATTAGACAATGGTAATGGTTGCACACACTTGTAAATATAGTAAAACCACTGACGTGTGCATTCCAAAGGAGTAAATTTTATGGTATGTAAATTATATCTTAATTAAAACAAACTATAAAACATCCTCATAACAGAAAAGCTAGTATGCTACTGTGATCCTCAAACTTTAGAAGATACAAAAACCACCTGGGGTGCCTAAGATTAAAAACTCCCAGGCCTCCCTGGTACCATCACAAACACTGTGGCCCAAAAGATTCAGTGGGGAACCCAGCAGCCTGCATTTAACAAGCATGGTAAAGGACGCTGATGTAAATAATAGCCATCAAGCATGTCTTGAAACATAAGTATAATCAAAAGAAATTGCAATTTAGAATCAAAAGAGCTGGATTCAAATTCTGGGACTGCTCCTTCCTAGTTATATGACCTTAGTTAAGTCACACAACCTCTCTGCTCCTAAGTTTCACTGACCATAAAATGTAAAGAAAAGAGTCTCTCACCCAAGAGACAGTGCACATACAGTGTCTTAGAGAGCACACGGCACACAGTCAGTGCTCCAAAGATGCTAGTGAATCTTAACCAGGTGCCAATTCCATTCAACAAACACTGTCAAGTGACTACAGTCTGAAAGGTCCAGTGCAAGGGAACAGGAATTAGTAGGACAAAATCTTTAAGTTATCAATTAATGGATTTTACAAAATATAAAATAGACTTTAAAGACTAGGCACTGCTGTTTACAAACTTTAAATTAGCATATTACTCTCCATGACCCTAAAAATGTGAATTTGAGAGTTTATTAGGAAAAACAACAAAGATGTGTCCAGGCATTTGATGATTATAAAGAGCTTCTGAAAGCTACTTAAGTAATAAAATTGATACTGTATTGTACTCTACAAGCATGCATGCTAAGCTGCTTCAGTTGGGTCTGACTCTTTGTCACCCGATGGACAGTAGCCCCTCAGGCTCCCCTGTCCATGGGATTCTCTAGGCAAGAGTACTGAAGTGGGTTGCCATGTCCTCCTCCAAGGGATCTTCCCCACTCAGGGATCCAACCTGCATCTCTTATGTCTCCTGCATTGGCAGGCAGGTTCTTTACCACTAGTACCACTTGCAAAGCTGTATTACACTGTACTGTTCTATTTATTTTTTTCTCTGTGCTTTCTCTCCCCAAGCAGAATATAAACTCAGAATTTGGTACCAAGCCTGACGCTTTAACCATACCCCCATAACATTTATCCCACTCCTGAGGCAGGTAGAAAACACTCCGTAAGAATACTTCGGGGTGATCTGTTACCTTCAGGTCACGATGGATAATAGGAGTTTTGCACTGATGCAGGCGGGCGACAGCTTCACAGGTGTCACAAAATATCTGGAGTACCTCATTTTCTGTAAAACCTGTTTGCAGGCGCTGGTTCATCAGGTTGACCACTTGGCCTCCTGAAAGGGGTGCAGAGCAGAGGAAAGGTAATAAACATTCAACCCCTTCACTTATTCAAGGGAATGAATGGCTGTCCAAAGAGGAGCAACCTGGACTCGGCTAATTACTGGCTGAGCCAGGATTAAACCCCAGTATCTTGATTCCCAGCCTGCGGCCTCTTTTCTACTCCTTCAAAACAGTTTCTTCGTTTTATAAAGCAGCTCAAATGTGAGTTGCCCTCATTCTGTCTTCAAGATTAGCAGCAGAACTGACAACATGGTCCTGGCTCTGGTTGCCTGGTTATACTGTCCCTGTTGTGCATCAGATGGGGCCACAGGTTCAACTTGCTGTGTCTTTTAGTAAGAATCAGATTGCACAATAGACCCCAGGAGGAGGAAGAAGACAGTTTGATAGCCTGTATTTTAGGAACAGCTTGGTCTCTCTGCCTGCTGCCGGGTCTGCAGAAACCAACACTTAATCCCTAGGACTGAAAGACTGATGACCTCGCTTAGAAAATTACTCAGCTCCCTGGATTCTCCTACTGCCTCATCTCTGAACACTTAACTGTCCAAAAAGGAATGGACAGGAGGAAACAATATGGTATTATTTTATAAAGTCAGGCTAACAGCTATTATAGTAAAGGCTGAAATTATTGGTTAACATCATGTTTTTAGGATTAGCAACATATTTAATTTATGGACAGTGTCTTGAAAGGCAAAGAAAATGTTAGTGGAACCAAGGGTGATTACAAAACTGCGCACCAAACAGTGAAACAGTGACCCAAGAATGTAAGTGGCAGCTGCTGAGACCCAAAAAGCTGAACCTCCAAACAACAGCTGTATGAAATACAGTCAACTCTGAATACATTCATGCTCCAGCCTGGGTTTCCCAAGATAAACACTGCTCAAAACGCTAAGCTTTCAACTACTTAACTACAGTTAACAGCAGCATGATTTGAATGGAGCTTTATTGGCAATCACAACTGGAGGAAGAAGAGGAGGGTTATTTCCTTTAGACAAAAAGGATTCTTTCCCTCCCAATGCAAGGATGGTGGTGTGGGTGGAGAAGAGACCACATGAGTGAAGGAAGCTGAATTGTTTCTTTAGGCCATCTGGAGTCGGGTCTTTATTATGTGCCTTCATCATTTGTTTTAAAGCATCACAAATAACACATTCATTCTCATCCTCATATATCCACATTCATGTACAAGCACCAAACCTTCCAAAACCTAACAAAAGTAGACTTCTGTATTATCCGCCAGTATTTGTGCCACTGATCTTTGCTACCATAAGAATAACCAAGAAGTCACAGGAGGCTCTCTCTCTCTCAGCCTCTTTGTTTTCCAATCTTTAAAACCAGAACAACATACATTAGAGTACAGTGCCTGTTAACTGCAATGACCCCATACCCTTGACAATCAAAGTCCTAGAGAAATGAGAGCATACAATCTGGCTCATGTACTTACCCCTGCAGAAGTCCATCAGGATGAGAACTTCCCACACATCACCGCTACTCACACTGTTGATACTGGAATCAATGTAACCCACAATGTTCTTATGCCCCGACAGGTCCCTCTGTAAAGAATTGAGAAATAAGTGACTCGTTACAGACACCAATAGAGACAGAGTGAGCCAGGTTTTTCCATTAGCACAGACAATTTAAATACACAGACCAACACTGACAGTGAGCAGAGGTCAGACTAAGAAACGGGGTCAAGAGCACATTTCCAGTGGTCTCTGAGAGTCATGGCCAGATCTTCAATAGCAGTTCTACAACCCAACTAAACCACAACGCTCTCCTGAGTTCAGTTCAGTTGCTCAGTCGTGTCTGACTCTTTGTGACCCCACGGACCTCAGCATGCCAGGCCTCCCTGTCCATCACCAACTCCTGGAGTTTACTCAAACTCATGTCCTTTGAGCCGGTGATGCCAACCAACCATCTCATCCTCTGTCGTCCCCTTCTCCTCCTGCCTTCAATCTTTCCCAGCATCAGGGTCTTTTCAAATGAGTCAGCTCTTCGCATCATGTGGCCAAAGTATTGAAGTTTCAGCTTCAACAGCAGTCCTTCCAGTGAATATTCAGGACTGATTTCCTTTAGGATGGACTGGTTGGTTGGATCTCTTTGCAGTCCAAGGGACTCTCAAGAGTCTTCTCCAACACTACAGTTCAAAAGCATCAATTCTTCGGTGCTCAGCTTTCTTTATGGTTCAACTCTCACATCCATATATGACTACTAGAAAAACCATAGCCTTGACTAGACGGACCTTTGCTGGCAAAGTAATGCCTCTGCTTTTAATATGCTGTCTAGGTTGGTCAAAACTTCCCATCCAAGGAGTAAGCGTCTTTTAATTTTATGGCTGCAGTTACCATCTGCAGTGATTTTGAGTTCAACTCTCTCTTGAACTAGATTCTGAAACCAAATGGTCACAGGCGGCCTACTTGCTCAGGGCATCAGTCTTCCCCATAAGCCAGAAGCAAAGACTCTCATCTCCAGAAACACCATAGAGGGGCTTAAAGGAGAGCCACAATACGAACTATTTAAATATGTGAATTTTTAATTCAGAAAAGTGAAACTGATCATTTTTTTCCTGGTTGTAAGAACAACAAGTGAATTCAACTTGACTTTTAAACTATTCACACTGTTTTTCTCTCTTCAGGAAATATATGAAAAGAATAACTGCTTTTTAAAATTTTGGAGGGACTACAATGGCCAGCATTTTGCTCACAATTAAGCCTTTCAAGCCAACCAACCGGGATAGAAGACGGGTTGTTTCCAGCTCTCTGGCTGGAACAGCATAACTCACGGCTGCTCATGGAATTAATGTTTCAATGAGTACATGTTGAGCACCTCTCGTGTTTCAGGACCCATTCAGACACTGGAAGCTGCCTCATCCCTTGGTATGGTTACTTCAACATCCATAGAGGCAAACCTTTTCAAAATCCAAGGTCAGTGAGCAAGCTGGGTAATAGGATTTATGCACAAAGGCCCTATTTTTAAACTAGTTTTAATAATTTGTTTTACTTCTGTTTAATAAGAATAAATGGGAGGGAGGAGGCAAGAAACATGTGATTCTGTAAGAGTTAGCACAAATCAGAACCATGACAATAGTAACCACCACCACACTGACTGGAGATCTCAGCTGTTCCAAGTGATAAGGTCTCTTTTAATCGGAAAGTACATACCAAAACAAGATGAGGCCTCACAGTATCAAACTAACACACCTGAACTCTGAGCATACAAATGAAAATTCCTTAGCACTTCCCTCTGAGTGAAGGAGTAAGAATGACTACTGCCTCAGAAAGGTAGAGCAAAGGTAGAAATGGGACTGCTTCTACTGGCAATGGGGAAATAACTGGAGATCTAGACAAGAACAGCTTCGGAGAAAGAATAAAATGAAGGAACAATGGAACTGGACTTGCAAAGAACGGGAGTTGCGTACCTAGAGCCAGTGACTGCGGATGACTGTTTCTGAACATTTTAAAGGAGCAACACTGAGGGAAAGAAAAGGGTGAGAGAGGACTGAGCACCGGAGAGTAGAAGGAGCCAGGAGAGACAAGCTTTAAGATACAGAAGAGGACAGGGATAACTGATGGAACAAGGTCCTTTGAGTAGAAAGGGTCGGATTAGGAATACTGTTAAAGGGACTGGTCTTTCAGAGACATTTCTTTCCTGGCAAACAGGAAAGTATGGCTATGCATACTGGTTTAAGGCTGGGGAAAAAAGGGAATTTGAGGGAGTTTGGATCCATTGTACTGTTTTAGGGTAGAATGCAAGATTACCTTTTAAGCGTTAGGGAATGAGAAAGAAGCCTGATGAGAGAAATAAAAGGCTTTGAGCAACTGCTCTGGATAATTGACAACGGAGATGATGAGACAGAAAAGCAGCCGCTGGAACTGAAGTTTCTCTAAACAGAAAGTGATTTCAGGGCTCATGTTTTAGAGGACTGTACTTCTCGCTGCTTTTCAGTCTATCAACTCTTCTAGAACTTGTTTCCATTTACACAGTGCTAGAAGTAGGAACATGTAGAGAGAATTTCTTTGAAACTAAAATGGAGCAGAAGATCATGTCCTCCAAATGTCCACACAAAGGAATGAAAGACTAATGTTTCTGTATATAACTGTTTTGGAAAATAAAAATCAGCAAATTCGCCTCTGAGTTTCTCTCACCCCAAGAGGAATAATTAAGAATCTGGAAGGAAAATAAAAAGCAACTGATGGAGCCAAGAGGAGGTCAAGAGCTATTAGAGGACCCACTACAGATAATTTATATCTGTAGATGGCATCTCAGAACAGTATGCCACGATGCTGGATGATTGGTCCAAGGCCAAATTCCCTTTCACCATGTGTTCTGCAAAGATCTAGAGATATGTTCCAGTAGAAAAGACCATCTCTTTGGAGGGAGACGATGGCATTTTACTTTTAATGACCTGCAAGTCCAGAAACATCTCAAATTTTAGAGTAAAATGTCACTGGTTTGTAAGCGATAGAGAAGATCTGTTTGAATGGCTGGGAAATGTAGGAAAAGGTCAAGAGAAAATCTTACTACAGTGTGTGAAGTTAACTTAGTAACTTTCATAGTTAAATGCTTGAAGTGATGAAAAACTTTTTTCATAAACACACACAAAAACTACCATTGGAAAATAAGGCTTTCTACCCAGATCCTACAGATGATCAGAAACTTTTAAGTTTATCTGTGGTCCTAATTAATAGTCCTTCATTGGAAGGACTGATGCTGAAGCTGAAACTCCAACACTTTGGCCACCTGATGAGAAGAACTGACTCATTTGAAAAGATCCTGATGCTGGGGAAGATTGAAGGCAGGAGGAGAAGAGGATGACAGAGGAAAAGATGGCTGGATGGCATCACCGACTTGATGGACATGAGTGTGAGCAAGCTTCGGGAATTGGTGATGGATAGAGAAGCCTGACGTGCTGCAGTCCATGAGGACACAAAGAGTGGGACACGACTGAGTGACTGAACTGAATCAATAGTGCTTGTAGCGCAGAACAGCATTCTATTCTGAGCTTCAAATTTTCTGCAGCAGGAGATTCCTACTAAGAATCTTTAAGCCTTACAAGACAACAGAGGCCTCAATTCCTAAGTACATCTATAAAAACCTTCATGTTTATGTTCAAGAAAATAAAGAAGACAGCATTCTAAGTAGCATATCAATATGCTATCTATGTCACTCACCTCAAAATAGTCAAGTGAGTATGGTATGTAACTAACTTCCTTATGTATCTTTTGCCCAGACCACTCTTTCTTGGAACGTCAGCATGACAAATTCCTGCAAATTACTGATGCTGACAGTGCTTGCATTTGCATACAATAAGCTTCCAAAGAGGTGTATTTACCCAAATAGTCAACGATTTCTGATTTTATGACACAGCACTACTGCTGCCAACTTCTAGCACTGCACTGTGATTCCACAAACAGTTTGAACCAAAGTTAGCTTCTTTCCCAAAGTTGTTCTATAAAAGTCTGTCTTACTATTCCTCTCCCACTCCTTTTCTCTGTAACTCTAAATTTTCTCTGTACCTATTCTCTATAACTGTAAATTTCTTTTATAACTATAATTCACAAGCAAACAAAAACTATCAAATCCAGTGCAATAGTAAAAAGAAACGCTTTGAGATCTGGACTGGCGCTGGAGTTTCTACTGAAGGCCACTGTATCTGAGGCCCTTGTGGATTTCTACCACATGAGTAGCAGATATAATCCTGCCTACCCTTACATTTACTCTCCTTTTTCCAAGTCTTACTCATTAACTAATCCTGTACTTACAGAATAGATCCAAAAGTCACTTAGAGTCTGATTCTAGAGCCATGCTGCTCAGACTTTAATGAGAAGTGAATTAACCAGGGACAGGGGCTGGGGGTGGGGCTTCTGTTTGAAAGCAGATCCTATTCCGGCAGCTTTGGGATAGAGCCTGGGGTGTTCCTGGTCAGTGGCACTTAAAGTGCCAAAGATCTAGGGCAGTTCTCCTCAAAATGTGGTCCAAAACATTTTCTGAGTAGAAACAAGTTCATAAGGAGATAAGAAGCTTGCTCCAGGACGTAAATCAATCCGCTCACTAAAATGACTTTCTTTTCCTAGTGAGACTCCACCCATGAGGGAAGCAGTTCACTGATTTATGTTCTAGCACAAGATCTTAGTGAACTATACACTGATTGCCAACTGATTTTTGACAATGGTGCCAAGACAATTCAGTGAGGAAGAGAACAGTTTTCAAAAACTGGTGCTGGGACAACTGAATATCTATATGCAAAAGAATGAAGTTGGATACATACTCACACCATAAACCTCACAATTCCTCAAAATGGAACTAAGGCGAACCCTGCAAGGCACCCCCACCCCCCAAGTATAAAACCAAGCAGTTAATGATTAGGACAATAGAATCACAGACTCAGTGTCTGATGCACACTCCTGACTTGTTTTATAAATATTGCCACCAGAGGAAAAAAAAAAATGAACTGCATAATGAACCAGGCTGTGTGCATGACATAAGCTGCTCCACCTTGAGCTTACTGAATCTAGGTTTAGCACAATTCCAAGAACAGGCCTCAAGAGAATGGGATTAACATTATTGCTCATAACAATCTGAATCATTCTGAGCATTAAAGTAATTGTAGCTTACTCTGCCTGTCTACATAAGTAGGCAACTAAAACTGTCAGCAAAGAAATGTTGACATCTTCCCCTCTGAGAATATGGTTCCCTCTATCAACTTCTGCTGCTGCTGCTAAGTCGTTTCAGTCGTGTCCGGCTCTGTGCGACCCCAGAGATGGCAGCCCACCAGGCTCCCCCGTCCCTGGGATTCTCCAGGCAAGAACACTGGAGTGAGTTGCCATTTCCTTCTCCAATGCATGAAAGTGAAAAGTGAAAGTGAAGTCGCTCAGTCGTGTCCGACACCCATCAACCCCATGGAAGGCAGCCTGCCAGGCTCCTCCATCCATGGGATCTTCCAGGCAAGGGTACTGGAGTGGGTTGCCATTGCCTTCTCTGCAACTTCTACGAAGAAGTTACAGAAGATGGACCTCTGCGCCTAATTCCATAGAAATGGAATGACATTGGACCGTAGGGAACACTCTTTTGCTTCTTTCTTGTTTGCCCATTTCTGTTCCCCTCCAACTCTGAAAGAACCTAATTAACCTGTTGATTCTTTTTCCAGATTAAAAAAAAAAGAAGAAGAATGAAGAATTAAGTAGTTAAAGAATGACTAGCTCTCTATTCCCAATATCCCCCTTAGCAGTCTTGCAGGCAGATCACATGGCAAGATAACATCTGAAAAGTCAGCAGCCCGCACAACTGAGAAAGATGCAGAACCCAACCTCCTGCCTTGATGATTCACTGAGATTCTCCTTTCTTCCCCCGCTTTCCATCTCCCACTTTACGAACTGTCATGGCTGACCAGAACCTTCAGAGTTGGTCTCGGGACATATTCTCCCCAGATTGTCCACCTTCTCCTCAGATTGGCAGCTTTTCTGGTTAAAGCACCTTGCTTTTCTTTCTTGTTTGAAAATACTTCTTTACTTGGCTGTGCCAGGTCTTAGTTGCAGCACACAGGCCCTTTTAGTTGAGGCATGTGGGATCTAGTTCCCCAACCAGGGATCAAACCTGGGACCCTTGCACTGGGCGTACACAGTCTTGGCCACTGGACCACCAGGGAAGTCCTTAAAACACCTTTCCTTTCTATTGACGCTCGCTTCTCAATTATTTGCCTTTGAGCAGTGAGCAGCCAAACCTGAATTTAGTAACAAAAGCGGACTACAAATCTAAGAAATTCCTCAAATAAAATACATGTGCAAATCTTCATGATGTTGGGTCAGTCCGTGATTCTTAGATTTGACACCTAAAGCATAAAGCAATCAAAGAAAAAACAGATGTACTTCATTTCATCAAAATTAAAAACTTTTGTGCTTCGAAGGATACTATCAAGAAAGAAAAAAGACAGTACAAAGAATGGAAGAAAAACTTGCAAATCATTCATCTGATAAGGGTCTAGTATCCATTTTACACAGATGACTCTTAAAAAACTCGACAATAAAAAGACAAACCAATGTTAAAATTGGCAAAGAATCAGAATAGATATTTCTCCAAAGAGCATATGATAAGAACATGGAAAGATGCTAAACACCATTAATTACTAGGAAAATGCAAAGCAAAATTATGAGATTATCACTTCATAACAACAGTGGAAACAGTGGCTGACTTTATTTTTCTGGGCTCCAAAATCATTGCAGATGGTGACTGCAGCCATGAAATTAAAAGACGTTTTACTCCTTGGAAGGAAAGTTATGACCAACCTAGACAGAATATTAAAAAGCAGAGACATTGCTTTGTCAAAAAAGGTCCGTCTAGTCAAGGCTATGGTTTTTCCAGTAGTCATGTAAGGATGTGAGAGTTGGACCACAAAGAAAGCTGAGTGCCAAAGAACTGATGCTTTTGAACTGTAGTGTTAGAGAAGACTCTTGAAAGTCCCTTGGATTGCAAGGAGATCCAACCAGTCCATCCTAAAGGAGATCAGTCCTGGGTGTTCATGGGAAAGACTGATGTTGAAGCTGAAACTCCAATACTTTGGCCACCTGATGCAAAGAGCTGACTCATTTGAAAAGACCCTGATGCTGGGAAAGATTGAAGGCAGAAGGAGAAGGGGACGACAGAGGATGAGATGGTTGGATGGCATCACCAACTCAATGGATAAGGGTTTGGGTGAACTCCGGGAGTTGGTGATGGACAGGGAGGCCTGGCGTGTTGCGGTTCATGGGGTCGCAAAGAGTCAGACATGAATGAGTGACTGAACTGAACTGAACAACTAGAATGGCTGTAATAAAAAACAGAAACAATAAAAAGTATCAGCAAGGATATGGAGGTTGGAACCTTCATACATTGCCAGTAGGAACATAAATAGTGCTGCTTCTATGGAAAATGGTTTGGTATTTTCTCAAGAAGTAGAGTTACCCTTTTGCCTTGTAATTTCACCCCTAAGTATATATCCAAGAGTATCTATGTACACAAAAGTTTGTACATAGATGTCCATAATAGCACTATTCATAATAGTCAAAGAGTGAAAAAAAACCCAACTGTCCATCAGAATAAACAAAATGTGGTATACGCATACAAAGGATTCCCAGATGGCTCAGTGGTAAGAGCCCGCCTGCCAATGCAGGAGATGCAGGAGACACAGGTTCGACCCTTTGGCTGGAGAGATCCCCTGGAGGAGGAAATGGTAACCCACTCTAGTATCCTTGCTGAAGAATCCTTGCCTGAAAAAAATAGAGGAGCCTGATGGGTTACAGCCCATGGGATTGCAAAGAGTCGGACACAACTGAGCAACTGATCAAGCATGCATGCATACCCATACAATGGAACATCACACAGTCATTGCAAGGAATAAAGTACTGAAATGCTAGAACACGGATAAACCTTGAAAACATTATGCTAAGTGAGAGATGTCAGACACAAGATCTTATTGTATGAGCCCTTTTATAAGAAATATGCAGAATAAGTAACAGAAAGCAGATTAACAGCTGCCAAGGACTGGGGGTAGGGGGAATGGAGAGTGACTGCTACTGGGGGTGGGGTTTCCTTTCAGGGTGATGGGGAAAAAAATTCCGGAATTTGATAAATGGTGATGGGTGAATGAAACTGTAAGTAAAAAAAGTCCCTGAGTTATACTTAAATTATATTTATATTTAAAAGGATGAATCATCTCAATTTACAAAGAAAAGTAGTATGACAAGATGGGAAAAAATAAAAATAAAATATACAAGGGGTTAAAGAAAAAGAAAATAAGATCCTTTGAATAGCACTGATCTAAAGCAGTCAGGCAGGCCATGCATGAATCCCTGCTATAGCCTTTTGACCAGAAGTTTTCCTAGATTAATGTCACTTCCTTGGGCCTTCAGCCCATCTACAGACAGCCATTGCTGTTGATCTTCTTTACATCCAGCTAAAAACTTCCACCTCCTGATTCTAGATTGTCTTCTAGACAACAATTTACTAAATGTAAAATAACAAAGATAATGGTAAGCTGCAGTGCTTTTTTCTTAGAAAGTGAAGTCACTCAGTTGTGTCTGATTCTTTGCAACCCCATGGACTGTAGCCTACCAGGCTCCTCAGGCCATGGAATTTTCCAGGCAAGAGTACTGGAATGGGTTGCCATTTCCTTCTCCAGGGATCTTCCCGACCCAGGGATCAAACCCGGGTGTTCTTCAAAAAGAACAAGCCGAGTCTATTTTTTCACTTTCTAAACAACTAAAATATTATTATTTAGACATTATTTTTGAAATATCATTATTTAGAAAAAACTTAGAAGTTTTTTTCTTCTCTAGGTTAAACACACCCGCTTTCTTTGACATAGTTTTTAGTCACACCACCATTTTGGTTGCTCCCACATTTAAACACTTCATTTTGTCTATATCCTTTCTGTAAGACTGGCCCCAGGGAATGAATGAAATAATGCAGGCCTGGTCTGACTGATGAAGAGCAGACCAGCACTGTCACTGTCTATTAATTCTATTAATGCAACTAAAAATTATATTCTTTTTGGGGGCATCCACATCATGCTATACAATCAGATCAAGTTAACTGACCACTAAAACTTTTAAGTCTTTTTCTATTTGTGCTGCTTTTAATCTCTACCTTCCCAGAACTGTGCTTGTAAAGTTGATTAAAACAAAAGAAAAACCCAAGTATATGACCTTACCTAGCTATTTCATCTCATTATAATCAGTCCATTGCTCCATCAAATTTTAAGCATAATTTTGATCCTAGTTCTGTCATCCAATGCAGTTATTCTACTGCCCAACTTTATACTAGGCACATAATTGACAGATGTGTCTCCTACTTCTTTAGAGTAGAAGTTATTTACTAAATGTAAAATAACAAAGATAATGGTAAGCTGCAGTGCTTTTTTCTTAGAAAGTGAAGTTGCTCAGTTGTGTCTGATTCTTTGCAACCCCATGGACTGTAGCCTTGCCATTTCCTTCTCCAGGGATCTTCCCGATCCAGGGATCAAACCCGGGTCTCAGGCATTGTGGGCAGACGCTTTACCATCTGAGCCAAAGTTCCTTCCAAACTAATAGCAAATCACTGATCAGAAACCATTACAAACAGTAGCAAATACACCCAGCATCCAGCTTAGACTCTCCATCTTGCTCACAGATCTCTGGTGAATGCCTTTATTCAAATGGATCTACGGCACTCCCATGAGCTCCCTATCCAAAACCTTCCCAAAGGAGGACATGATGGTGATAGCACATGGCGTGTCCTTACTCAACCTGAAGGCTCTTTGGATCCTTGCTTACTCATCTAAGTGACTATAAAACAACTTAAAATTTAATTAAAAAATGAGTAACATATTAACATTCAAAAACCAAAACACAGCAGACAAGTATTTTCAAATCCAGTTCCCATCTCCTTCAGGAAACCCTCTTCTTTCTCTCCCTTCTGCCGTTCCTCTTTCTCTTCCATCCTTCCAGTGTTTTCTCAAGCAAATTCAAACAATATGTATTATATACACATATAACTTACAGAGGTAGGGCTAAGCCTCTATTTGACAGAAGTTGGAGTCTAGTATGGGTTAAAAATATTGCACAGGACTTTTGATTAAAACTAGTAGTGAATTGTTTCAAAAGTTGAATACATGTTTACCTCTGCTTCCTTTAAAAGCCTTACTAAATGATGTAAAGTATTTATTTTTAGGAATGAATGAAGTAATTTATTTTTGGCTGTGATGGGTCTTCATTGTTGCGAGTGAGCTTTCTCTAGTTGCGGAGCATGAGCTCTAGAGAGCATGGGCTTCAGTGGTTGTGGCTCGCAGGCTTAGCTGCTCCACAGCATGTGTAATCTTCCCAGACCAGGGATGGAACCTCTGTCCCCTGTATTGGCAGGTGGATTCCTATCCACTATACCACCAGGGAAGTCCAAGTGTTTAATTTTTAAAAAGGCATAAATAGAAGAGTTCTGCTTCTGGGAAGGTGAAGGAGATGTACTTTTCCCTTTCCTCCTGCTGCTGCTGCTAAGTCGCTTCAGTCGTGTCCGACTCCGGGCGACCCCATAGACGGCAGCCCATCCGGCTCCCCCGTCCCTGGGATTCTCCAGGCAAGAACACTGGAGTGGGTTTCCATTTTCTTCTCCAATGCATGAAAGTGAAAAGTGAAAGTGAAATCACTCAGTTGTGTCCTACTCTTAGCGACCCAAGGACTGCAGCCTACCAGGCTCCTCCATCCATGGGGTTTTCCAGGCAAGAGTACTGGAGTGGGGTGCCATTGCCTTCTCCGGTTCCTCCTGCTAAGTACACTTAAACATTTTGTACATAAAGCTGAAATTTTAAAAAATTGACTTAATAACAAAAGTCTGAAATGTTGAGTAGAAGGCAGACTGAATAGGAACTTTGGGATCCAAGGAACAACACAGTGGTGAGCTGCCTGGGTTTTCTTTTTGCCATACGTTTCCCCGACTGAAAATTGAAGAAGCCAGCAAACTGAAAACACAGCAAATTGAAAACACCAATGCCCTCTTCAGACAGACACAGAAAAGGGGCAACCCAGTAAGGCAGAACTCATAGAAACTAATTGCTCTATGTCAGCCAAAAGCCATGGAAAAAACCAGCAGCCCTGACCCAGCCATGGCAGTAAAGACCAAATGGAGAGCCTAGACTTCCAACCTCACTAGTCTGCAACAAATCCCTCCAACCTTCCCTTCCGGGTAGGCGGTGTCAGGAGAGGGCTGAGTAACGACCTTCAGCTCTGAGGTGCTGGGAGAGGAGGCCAAGCAGAGAGTCAAGACTTCCACAATCACCAAGTAGTAACAAGGCCAACTCTCACCACCACGGTATCAACTGAAGCCACAGAGGGGATAGTGGCAAGGCACTCCCACTTCCCAGCCAGGGAAGGATGGGTGGAAGCCTAACAGGAAACTGGAACTTTTACCCCAATCCAGTAATAATGAGAAGCACTTTCTGGGGTGAAAACAGGCCCCACAGAAAACCTGAACTTCTACCTCCACCTAGTAGTAACAAGATGGCACCTTCCAAGTCCCATCAATCCTCTGCCAGAGCAAAAATGAGTTAGAACAGGAGGTTTATAGAAGATTCAGAAGCTCATAGCACAATATGAAAGTGTTGACATTGTTTGTCATACAAAGAACTAGGAAGATCTCAAACTACGTGGAAAAAAGACAGCAGTCAATAGATGCCAAAATGAAGGTGACCAAGAAGACAGATTTGGGCTTCTCTGATAGTTCAGTTGGTAAAGAATCTGCCTGCAATGCAGGAGACCCCAGTTTGATTCCTGGGTTGGGAAGGTCCACTGGAGAAGGGATAGGCTCCCCACTCTAGTATCCTTGGGCTTCCCTTGTAGCTCAGCTGGTAAAGAATCCACTTGCAATGTGGGAGACCTGGGTTTGATCCCTGGGTTGGAAATATCCCCTGGAGAAGGGAAAGGCTACCCACTCCAGTATTCTGACCTGGAGAATTTCATGAACTGTATAGTCCATGGGGTCACAGAGGCAGACACAACCGAGTGACTATCACTTCAAAAAGAGAGAATCCTCCAGTTATGATTAAACAGTCATGACAAAAATGCTTAAACCAGCAATTAAGGACATGCTTGAAACAAATGAACAAACAGAAAGCCTCAGCAAAGAAACAGGAAGTGTCATCAAAAACCTGGAAAATCTAAAGAACCACCAAATGGAAATTTTAGAACTGAAAAATGCAATAACCAAAGCAAAAAGCACAATGGATGGGCTCATCAGCAGAATGGAAGGGAGAGAGCAAAGAATCAGTGAACTGAAAGATGAAACAACAGGAATTACCCAGTATGAGCCAAAGATAGCAAATGATTGAAGGGAGGAAAAAAGGACAAAATTAATATGCCTAAGTACAAACTGATGTAAATAAATGATTGAGTAAATAATTAAATGAGGGAGATGTGCAGTCAGGATAGAAAAGGAAGTTAAAGAGAAACATATCAGAAAGGAAAAAATAAAACTGCCTCTATTTGTCAATGACATGGTGGTCTACATAGAAAATCCTAAACAATGGAGAAAAAATTCATAGAACCAGTAAACAAGGTCAGCAAGGTTACAAGATACAAAATAAACAGAAAAATCAACTGATTTTCTACATCCTAGCAGTAAAAATATGGACACTGGAATTAATTATCCGATATCATTTATACTCACTCAAAACAAAAACCAAAACCAAGGTATAAATCTCAGAACACATACAAGGCCTGTATGCTGAAAACTACACAATGTTGATGAAAGAAATCAAAGATGTAAATAAATGGAGAGAGGTGCCATATTCATTTACTGGAAGACTAAACAGAGAAAAGATGTCATTTCTTCCCAAACTGATATACCAGCTTAATGAAATTCCTCCCAAAATTATAGCAGAACATTCTGTAGATGTAGATAAGATTATTCTAAAATTTATGTGAAAAGACAAAAGAACGAGAATAATTAACAAACAATTTTCAGAAAAAAAAGAAGTAGGAGGAATCAGTCTTATTTCAAGACTTATTATAAAGCTATAGCAATCAAGGCTGCGTGGTTTGGTGGATGGACAGACACATAGATTAATGGACTAGAACATAATTTCTGAAGATCAATCACAAATAAGCCCAACTGATTTTTTACAAGAATACTCAATGGATGAAAGCTCACCTTTTCAAAAATGAATGCCCACAAACAATAAAATGAACTTCACCCTAAGTCTCATGTCTTACATAAAGTTAACTCAAACTGGCTCACAGATTTAAATGCAAAATGTAAACACTCACAGAAAAGAGTAAATAAATAAAATCATCAGAACTGAGAACCAGGCAGAGTTCTTAGAAGTTACACCAAAAACACAATACCCCAAAGGAAAAACTAATAAACTGGACTTCATCAAAATCCAAACCAAAACAAAACCAAAAAAAAAGGTCTTAGAAATTAAAAAGCCTGATATATAAAAAATGCAACAGGATGGTTGAATATAAAGTTGAGAAAATTTGCTGAAAAGTAGAAGGATAAGACAAAGAAATGAAAAATAGAAGAAAGAAAACAAAGTCAGAAAATCAGTTCAGGAGAACTAACATCCAAATACTGGTAGTAAAGGAAGACAGAAAAGGAAATCATCAAATGAGATGAACTGAAATTCTCCCCACACAAGGATATGAATTTGTAGATTAAATGAGACCACCAAACAACAAACATAATAAATTAAAAAATGCACCCACCAAGATATATCATCAATCAATTCTGCAACACTGTAAGCAAAGAAGAATTTACAAATTTCTAGGGAGAGAAAATGGGTCACAGCCAAAAGACAAGGTATTAGAATGACTTTGGACTTACCAAACTCAACAATGAAGCTAAAATACAGTAGAGAAATACTTTCAATATCTCAATGATACTATTTCCAATCCAGACTTTTATATGCAAACTATCACACGTGTGAATGTAAAACAAAGATACTTCCAGACCTGCAAGTTATCAAAAACTGACCTACAATACATCAGGAAGCTCCTGGAGGACAAGTTCCCAAAAGGAGAAAGCAGAGTGAAAAGAGGAGGCAACAAATCTGACAGGAAAGGAAGTAAAAAGAATGTCTAGAAAATTCCAAGATAAGACAGTAAACTGTCCTAGAGAGCAACCAACTAAGATTCCATCAAGTCTGAAGACTGACAGAGATTTCCTCAAGAAGATAAAACAGAACACTGAATGTGTTCAAAAGTATTTTAAAAAGGATTTAAACAACTTGGGGGAGAGTTTGAAATTGTGCAAAAGCACACAGAAAACTGAGATTTAAAAAGCCTAAAAAAACAAACAAAAAAGACAATGATTAATTCCAGTGGGAAGAAAAAAAAGAAAGGAACAGTCACCACAGTCCACTTAGAAGATTTGGCAAAAATAATGTTTTCTTACATAATAATGTAAAAACTAATATTCACATAACGGAAAGATTGCCAAACTTATGACTATTTTGGAAGAATGGGAATGAGAATAATGAAAGTATTTGGAGGGAAGGGCATGTAGGGAATGAAATAAAGCCAACTTTTTACTTTCCATAGTATGTTTTACCTAAAATGGAGAGGGGGGAGTAAGAATTAGCAATATCAGCTTGTTACTTAGAAATATATCAAAGGAACCCACTAAAAGTGGTGGCCTCTGGGACCTGGCAATGGCACAGGAGGACCCCTCAGAGAACTGCTTGATGTTTTTTGTAATAAGCTTACTCCAATTATTTGAGTGTTCAAGTTTTGGAAAAATATAAACTAAAAAATCAAATTCTCAATGCTAATACTTGGCTGCCCCAGAATGTGAACCATATAATTCAATTCCAAATCAGGGGTCCATTAATTTATGAGCTCCTAAAGGGGCCCACCATTTCTTAGTTCCTTAACACCTGCCCAGCAAAAAATAAGCCCTCAAACTTGCTTCTGAATGAGTGGGAGAAAGTTAAAGAGTGGGATTAATTCTAACACCTGAAAATAAATGAGAAAGGTATTTTGGGTAGAGGAGAGAGCAGAAGCAAAGATGGGAAGTAGAGTATGAGAGCTGAGCAAGGAAGAGGGGAGGTGGGGAGAGGAGGAACAGCATTCAGAAAACACTGGGTGGAGAAAGGGAAATGGAGTGAGCATGGCTGTTGGGAGCCAAGTGGCAGGGGAGTGGGAGGACACTGGTGCTGAGGACAGATCGACACGGCCCTGACTATATGTATATCAGCCTTGGCGGGGGGGGGGGGGGGGGGGG